>ML833750.1:39183-50883 GCA_009831015.1 Picea engelmannii
AATCATTATTTAAATGATAAAGTAAGGTGACAAAGTCAAGGTGGATTATTTATATAATAAAGAGAAGTGAAAAAAATCAAGAAATGATAAAGTAAGATGAGAAAATCAAGAAGGAATATTTAAATGATAAAATATTGGAGAAATTTCTATTTATAGAATGTGGTTAACCCTAAAATAAGGAAAATAGGTTAAGTGACCTAGAAATGGGTTAAATGACCCAAAAATGGGTTAACTGACCTAGAAGATGAAAGTTTAAATAAGATAGCAATGGTCTCTTGTAGATCATCCTTTTTGTGGATCAATGGAGAGCTTCTTGTGAGAATATCTTTTGGAGTATTGATGGAGAGCTTCTTGTGAGAGCTTCTTGAGAATTTTTGGTGTGGAACACTTGAGCATATTGAAGATCTATAGGTGAATGAGGTAACCAAAGATATCTAAGATGAATTTCAGAAGGAAGGTGAAGAAAATACTTTACATATCAGATTTGGCAGAGTTAAAGATAACAGTTTTGGATGAAATGCATAAGAAACCGTATTCTGATCATCCAGGATACCAGGAAATAATAAAAACACTTAGGAAATTATTTTATTGGCCTAATATGAAGGGAGAAACAAAATAATACTTGTCTAGGTGCCAATATTGTTAGCATGTAAAGGCCGAACATTAGCATCCAACTGACCTATTACAACCATTACCAGTACCAGAATGGAAGTGGGAGAGCATATCACTGAACTTTATTACAGGTTTGCTTAAAAATCATAAAAATAATGATTCTATTTGGTTGTAATCGATAAAATCAATAATTATGCACACTTTATTCATGTAAAGTCTACTTTTAAATCTATAAACATCGCCGAAATATTTATGAAATAAAATTTTAGACTGCATGGTATTCCTAAAATGGTGATTTCAGATAGAGACGTAAAATTCACATCCTCATTTTGGAAAGAATTGTTTGTAGGGATAAATAATAATTTGAATTTCAATATGAGTTATCATCCACAAATGGATGGATGGACTGAAAGGACAAACCAAATCATAGAGGATATGCTCCGCATGTACGTAAGAGAAAAACCAAGAATGTGGGAGGACTACCTACACTTGGTAGAATTTGCATATAACAATGGGCACCAAACTTCGACTAAATTGAGCCCCTTCGAGGTACTATACGGAATAAAGTGTACAAAACCAATTAGATGGGATGAATCGGTTGAAAGACTCATGGTTGGACCAAATATGCTCCAAGAAATGGAAAGTATGGTAAGAAAGGTACAACAAAACTTGAAGGCAACACAGGACTAGAAAAGAAGACACTTGGAGTTTCAAGTGGGAGATCATGTTTACTTAAAATTCAAAGCCCAGAAGAGTTCACTAAAGCTAAAGAATTGCACCAATTTAGCACTCAGGTTTTGTGGGCCCTTTGAGATACTAGCTCGAATTGGACCTATACCATACCAACTTGCACTTCCTGCCAATCTAAAAATTCATAATGTATTTCATGTTTCTTTCTTGAAAAAGTATGTTCATGACCCTACTCATGATCGATTGGAACTTGGTGCGGGTGGAACCAGAAGGAAATTTCCAAGAAGAAACCCTTTTCATTCTAGACCGAAGAGAAATAACACTTCAGAATGGAGCCATCGCTCAGGTAAAGGTGCAATGGAAGAACTTTAGTCCTGAAGAGGCCACTTGTGAGTTGGAGGGAGATTTGCAAAAATCTCTTCCAATCTTGTTCCAAGAAAGGAACGAACACTGAGGAAAATGTTTTATTGAAGGGGGAAAGGATGTGACATCCCCAAAAATAAATCATTTTTGAATTCGAAAATTGTTAGGAAAATTATTCCATTTTTGGTAAATTCAAATTTGGAAAATTTTTGCCATTTATGGCAATTCTGAATTTCAAATTTGGTAAACTATAATTAATTATTATGACTGTTGGGAAGATATCTGATTTGACCCAACTAACTATTTGACTATGAAATTTTTATGAAAACATAATATTTTATAATTATTGCAGGAGGACAAATGGAACAACCATGTTAAATTCAGCTAACCATCACTCCATGAGTGGGGAACATGTTGGAGCATGTTGGCTGATTGTTACAAGTGGAAAATTAGGGATTTTTCCATTGGCAGCCCCTGAAAATCAGGGATTTAGAAAGCTGTGAAAATTTCCAAGGGAGGGAAAATACCTAGGCAAAAAGATTGTTTTATAGCATATGTGAGGAGGTAGGACGTTGCCTAGTATGTTCGAAAAACGTGGTTTTTTCCTTTGTATTCCCATGAACTGGTTCAGATATGTTAATCTTTTCTTTCTCTGTTTGAATGATTATATATATCTAATGTAATGTATCTATTTTTGCTAAAGTGAAATATTTTTCATGGATCAAATCTGCTTGTTTGTGTGAAGTTTAGAACATATAACCAAATTATGGTTTTGTCTCTTCTGTAATTGAATTTTTGGGTGGAACTATCTATCTATAATTGGATTTGAATAAGTCTGTGTGTATATATATATATATATATATATATATATATATATATATATATAATGGCATGTGTATCTCTGTAATTAATTTTCATAAAATTCATATCACTTAGCTGAGCCTTCCTTTCTCGTATAACATTGAAGGGGGAGAGATACGAGACAATATGGACCCTATGGACCATACATATATAATTCTATATTACATATATAGTTATATACATTTATATATAGATATATTTGTAGTTGGCACTTTGCATAGGCGTTATTGATTAAACGAAAAATGAATGTCTACAACAGAAACTCACTTATACAGAGATTTGATGTCATATTATATAAGAAAACAAATTATTCTAACAGGCAATCAACCACATTTCGTATAAAGAAAATACCGAATCAGAGAGTATGAAACTACTCCTTAAATCTCGTTACAGTGCCAAATAGAATTGAATAAGTTTCATTGTTCTGATATAAGATATAGATAATACAAAGTTAGAATACTCCATAAGGACAAAGATTCAGAGATATATAATGTCATAAATCATATGTTGATAGAACATTTAAGATTTGATTTTCCTTTTGCACAAAATAAAAAGACCCAACTGAAATAATAACCATTGTATTAAGTGATTTACAAATTATTGAGTGATGAGTATATGTGAAAAATTGTCCACTTGGTGTTTGTTGCAGTGGAAGACATAGAAATGGCAATATACAATCATACAATTCTGTACATATAACATGGAATTGAAAACTACTAGCAGTCTTATAGAAACTTGCTTACACAATCTAAACACCGATAGATATATACATATCTATATCTAAATCTACATATATAAATAAGCATTCTAGAAATAAATCTTAGAATTGTAACCTTACTCTACCTTTACCTTGATAACTTAGATCATTGTATCAACTCAATGTTAGATCCAATCTAGCTATTACAAGTTCAGAACAAATCATTCCGGCCGTAAACTAAAGAAATGTCGAAATGAAGTAAAATGATATAGTATTGTAGATATAATACAATTTGATTTTCACAGTACAACATTCAGAGTTTGAAATTGAATCTTCAATCTAAATTATAATCATAGAAATTAAATTGTAGAGTAGGGTGAAACCCGAACGATGAGGAGATTCGATTAACTCAACAGTCATTTCATTACTTCAAATAAACAGGGAATTCATGTAGATAAATCTTTGAAGGAGCCATACTTATAGTAACCGGACCCGAACTTTAAGTTTACATTTGGGATTTTTTTTTCCCTTTCCAAGCATGATAGGAAACTGAGGGAAAATATACAGAACAACTACATTTAAATTTGCAACCGTGATTGTTCGAACTTTGAAAAGGTTACATAAGGGAACTAGAATACATTTTTCATCGAGCATGAGTATGAACATCCGAAATATTTACGTAGACGAAACCTAGAAGAACTACCATTTACGAATATTAGTAATTTACGTACTAGGAAAAATTTAAGAAGATCACCAAAAGTGTGATAATGGTTATTAACGAATTATACCAAGACATTACTTAACTTCTGATTCACGTCTCACATGTCTTCTTTCTCCTTGTTTGCTTCCATATGGACAGACACCCGGGGCCGAGGGTGGTTGGTGCAATAACTCTCTAATGGGTACCCTCACATCAAACAGGGCCCATCATTAGTGATACATTTCAATTCTTGAAATGACTTAAAACAACATAAGGAAAATCTTTACATAGTATCTAATGAATAATGAAATACAATAATTGACTGTACTAAGTCCCTTGTAATACATAAATGACACATAGCATATTGGGCGTAGACATAACATAAGTCTTTCATTTTAAACCAGGACTACACCTAGCTAGTTGAGCCTAGTCTACTAGAACCAAACTACACAAAATTGTATAAGTCAACAAATAATACAGAGAGGCTCCGACAAAATTTTATAGAGCATACTTCTTTGGAAAGGCTTTAGATACAAAGAAAAGAGCAACGTAGGAGAAATTCTAGCTAAGTATCATTGACACTATGGGGGTATGGTAACCCCTGTACAAGGAAATACAAACAAATCACACAGTATGTAACATCTTGCTCTGGTGCAATGAGTGAACTTATTCTTTGAGGACACTTTCTCGCAAGTGATCTAGATTATTATGCTATTAAAAATTTTGATTTTGATTATGAGGCGTTATGGGATGATGGCATGTTGTTTTACCACCCCAACATAGAGAAGTTCTATTGACTCAGTTTTACTGAGTGTGTAGGATTATGGACCTCGAAGATGCCAAGGAATCGATGGAACCCCTTGGAATATGGATTGAGTCATGGAATGTACAATTGGGGTTTGATTATTTTACTGTGATTTTTGTGCTTCTGATTAGATGATATGATATGGATATATTCTGAGAGGATTTCGTTGATGATGTAGGCTGATGATAGTTTGTCAACTAGAGTCACATGTGGAGTAAAGGGATAACGCATGACTACCAAAGATGTTGAGGGAGAGGTGTGGACAACAGCCCTGCCACAACCTACTAGCACTCCTGCCATGGCTCGAACTGTAGGTTAACGATTACCTAGTTCGAGAGGACGCACGATGCCGTGAGGGAAAATTATGACAGTCGCTCACGATGATTCGAAGGGGCACGCAATAAGGCGGGGGCCTTATTCTCTAGAGGCCCTTAGTCTCCCAGAAGTTCACTTAGTGGAGTATTGATTCCAGGGGTTTTTTATGTCTACCAAGTCAGTCAAGAGGTGAGTGACATGTTAATAGTATGGTAGATTCAATATGTATGAACCTCTATTGTGATCTATGACAAAACTAGAATCCTCCACAAGGAAGCAAAGAAATGAAGGAAACCTTAGACAGGTTGTCAGCTGGAGAAATATATTTAATATGAATTTATTAATACCCAGAAGGAGAATTAGGCCCCAGTTAAAATTCCCAAACTACTATAAATACAAGGCGTCATTTCTCATTATACACATCTCAGTAGTTGTAGAGTGAAGTAGATCTGCGCAGGTGCAGTTGTAGCTTGTGCGCAAGTTTCTGGGAAAGTGTGCGCTAACCTCTGAGTGAGATTATCTGATCAGCTTGGTTTCTATTCTTGCCTGGTGAATTATCCTCTCTTGGCTATTGGATCGCTACCAGAATTCTCTTCTCTGTCAAGGTCAAGGTGCTCAGAGGGTGGCTTCGACCTATGATTGGGTGACGAGGGTATTATCAATGGTAAAACAAGCACAATCATCTATAATATAATAGGTTATGGGACCACTTCCCCTTCATTCAACCTAAAACACTGGAAGGAATCATAGCTACTAGATATTGAGCTTGTTGAGGAACTGTCGCTAGGGTTACTAGCAGGAGCAACTTCCAAAAACACTGCAACTAGGGTTACTAGCAAAAGTAGTTGCAAAAACCCTAAATCTCCAATCCCGCACCTTGTGATGGAGCATATTTCCCAAGAAGAATATATTCAGATGTGCCCTAACTCAGCACACCTCTTGGCTCCCTTAGAAAATAGAAATGACGAAGTTGAAGTTTTGGATCAAAGAATGACCAGTTACCAGTCAACCGAAGACATGTGTGAAATAATCAGTCTTTCACATTACTCAGCACTTACCGGGATGATTGAAGATGATATGTGGATAATCGATAGTGGATATTCCAGGAACATGATGGGAGATCAAGCCAGACTCTGAAATCTAAATCAGAGAAAGACATTGTACAAAGTGGAGCTTGGAGACAAAAGCATTTACCCCGTCGAAGGATTTGGACAAGCCTCCATCAAATTGGAATCAGGTATTCATGTTCACTTAATAAATGTTTTATATGCACCTGGTTTAGAAAAAAATCTTGTATCGATATCATTTTTATAAGAAAAAGGAGACAAAATAGCCTTCATGGATGGAAAGGTGTTATCATGGCATAAGAATTCCAGCATAGAGGATTCTAGGGTTATTGGAAGTCCTGAAGGAAATATGTATAGACTACTAGAACAAAATGAAGAATCTCTAGTACATGACGAAGTCAACCCTAATGAGATTTGGCATAGAAGGTATGCTCATACCAATTACCAATCATTACCTTTTCTCTGAAAAATGGTTGAAGGGATACCAGAATTGAAATATACACATGAAGGAATCTACAAATGATGTGCCCTTGGGAAGAATACCAAGAAATCATTCCCAAGCATCAACAATAGATCTAAGGAAACCCTAGATCTAATACATGCAGATGTTTGCAGTCCAATGCTAGTCATATATCTAGGAGGATCTCGTTACTACGTAATCTTCATATATGATTATTCAAGAAAGATGTGGTTGTACCTACTAAAATCAAAAGATGAAGTATTCAACAAGTTCCAAGAATTCAAGGCAAAAATAGAAAACCTTACAAACAAGAAGATAAAGACATTAAGAAAAGATAATGGAGGAGAATACACCTCGAAGGAGTTCGTTGCATTCTACAAATTAGAAGGGATTAGGAGGGATCTGATTGTTCCTCATAATCCTCAACAAAATGGTGTAGTGGAAAGAAAGAACAGATCTATCGAAGAAACAACAAGATCCTTATTGAATGATCAAGGTCTATCCATGTTCCTATGGGAAGAAACAACAATGACAACAATATATGTATAGAACAGAAGCCCTCATCGTATATTGAAGGACATGACACCAAAAGAAGCATTCTCAGGTAAGAAACCTAACATAGAAAACTTAAGAATATTTGGATGTCTAGTTTAGTATCATATTCCCAAAGATAAAAGGAATAAACTAGAACCCTCAGGAAAGAAGGGGATATTCTTGCGATATAGTGATTCATCCAAAGCCTATAGAATATATATTCCAGAACAACACAAGATAAACGTAATCAGAGATGTAATGTTTAATGAAAGGATGGCCTTCAGGAAATCCATCAAAGAAATTATAGAAGAAGAAAAACTTGAAGAACCAAATGAAGAAAACACAGAAAACAAAAATAACGAAAAAGATCAACCTAGTCATCCTATGGAGCCATGTGAGAACATTGATTCAGATATCATACAAAAAACAAAGAAATGACCAGCTTGGCTTGAAGCTACTTTACAAGACACAAAAAGAATCAAGGTTCCAGAAGGAACATCCAGGAAGAGTAAAAGACCGAAAATATTCTCAAGTTATGCAGCATACATGACGAAGCTTCTAGATGAGGAACCTACTACATTCGAAGAAGCAGTCCAAAAGGGACAATGGAAAGAAGTTATGACAGAAGAACATCAATCTATTATGAAAAATGAAGTATGGGAAATTGTACCCAGACCTAAATAAAAATTAGTGGTAACCTCAAAATGGATATACAAGATCAAACATGTAGCAGACGAAAGCGTGGATAAATACAAGGAAAGATTCGTGGCCAGAGGGTTCTCCCAGAAGGAGGGAGAAGACTATGATGAAACCTTTGCTCCGGTGGCAAGGTATACCTCCATCAAAGCTATCATATCCCTTGCCGCTTCTATGGGATGGAATCTATGTTAGATGGATGTAAAGACAACCTTCCTCAATGGGGCTATTGAAGAAGAAGTGTATATCGAACAACCTCAAGGATTTGAGGTACATTCTAGAGACACTCACATTTGCATATTGAAGAAAGCTCTATATGGACTCAAGCAAGCTTCAAGGGCTTGGTACGCTAGAATGGATAGCTATCAAACAAGAATTGGTTTCTCCAAGATTCATGCAGATTCAAACCTTTATTACAAAGTCATGGATAATGCACCTTTGATTCTACTATTATATGTTGATGATCTATTCATAGAAGGTGAAGAATCTCTGATTATCCAGTGGAAGAAGGAATTAGCCTCTGAATTTGATATGAAAGATTGGTCTCATGAATTACTACTTGAGACTAGAAGTATGGTAGAAGCATGGTGAAGTATTCCTTGGACAAGGAAAGTACACTAAAGATCCTTCAAAAATTTGGAATGATGGACTACAAGTCCATGGACACTTCTATGAATGCAGATATAATAAAAGTGAAAGTCCTAGATTCTGATCCAGTAGATCCATCTCTATATCAACAACTAATTGGATCATTGATGTATTTGGTAAATACTCGACCATATATTTTCTTTGCTGTAAATACAATAAGTCAGTTCCAGGTAAAACCTAGACAAGAGAATTGGATAGCCGCAAAGCTTGTTCTAAGATATATTCATGGGACAATAAACTATGGCTTGAGATATACCACATCCAATGATATCCAACTTCATGGATTCATAGACTCTGATTGGGAAGGAAGTGCAGAAGACAGATAGAGTACTTCAGGTATTGTGTTTCAGCTTGGGCTCCAATATGATATCTTGGGGCAGTAGGAAACAAAATTCTGTTGCACTCATATATGGCAGCTTGTGAAGCATGCACATAAGCAATATGGATAAGGAATTTAATCTTCAATTTATTTGATCAGACTCTAGAATTGACCATAATATATTGTGATAATCAGAGTTGTATAAGATTATAAGAACATCCAATGTTTCATGAAAGGTTGAAGCACATTGAGATGAAATACTACTTTATTTGAGATAAAGTCTAGGAAGGAGAGGTAAAGCTCGAGTATATCCCCATTGATGAGAAGACAATAGACATCTTGGAAAAACCTCTATCCAAAATCAAGTTTGCATATTTTTGAGAGAAGATGGGGATCATGGAAATAACTCCCTTAGCTATAAGGGAAGATTCTCCAAGCTAGGAGAAGGTATGAAAAAAATGTTCTTGAAAACATTTATTTTTTGTGATTTAAATGACTCTCCAGATTAGGAGGGAGCACTGAAAATATTATTTATCTTTGTAATTGAAAAATAGTCCAGATTGGACAAATTTTTCCTGTTTGGAAAGTGGATTGAGATTTTTTACGGACAATGGCTTCCCATTGTGGTTAACATGGGAGGCATTATGATTGTTGATGTATCATAGACAACCACATCCCATTGTAGTTAACATAGGGAGTGGTCTAAAGCAGTCTCTCTTCTTGAGGGTTACTCAAGAAGACTAGCCCGCCTCACCGGAAAATGATTTCTCATTATGGTTAACATGAGGAATGGTTCATTTTAGATGTTGATAAGTCTTTTCCTCTTGTGGTTAATGGAGGAAATGGTTCAGACAGTCATTCCTTAGGGTTATACATTCTCTCCAGGGTGCACTTTGATTAGCGTAGGATGAATGGCCTAGGGTGGGGAATGGTCCATGCTCAACAATCAGGGATAGAGATTCCTTAGGGTTATACATTCTCTCCAGGGCACACTTTGATTAGTGTAGGAGGAATGGTCCAGGACAGTCATTCCTTAGGGTTTATACATTCTCTCCAGGGTGCACTTTGATTAGTGTAGGAGGAATGGCCCAGGGTGAGGAATGGTCCAAACATTCCTTAGGGTTTATACATTTTGTCCAAGGTGCACTTTGAATAGTGTAGGAATAATGGCCTAGCGTGAGGAATGGTCCAGGCTCAGAAATCCAAATTAATCCTTCTTCCTTGTTTGAGAAGAATGGGGTAGATAGCCCATTATTGATGTTCTATACTAAGGGCAGATAGTCTTTCATATCTCACAGATGTGAGTGAAAGATTGGCCTAGATGATTCAATTTATATCATAACATTGTTTCTATGCAGGTTGCTATTAGATGTTTGTTATGAAGAATATATGACAGTAGATGTAAACTACTATGGTGGATATGTTCCACTATTTGTAAGGTAGATATTCTTTCAGAGCTCACAGATGTGAGTGAAAGATTGGCCCAGATGATTGTTATAGAGACTACATGTCTCCAGACAGTAGAGATATACTACTGTGGTGGATTTGTTCCATTGTTTGTGACTATGTTTCACGGTTTGAGTAGTTGCATACTAGCTTGAATAGACACAGGTGTCTTCTATGAATTAATATTGTACCAGTTGTCATAGGAGATTATCCAGTTGGATAATAATGATGGTGCTCGTGTTGCTACCAGTTGAATGGTCTATTGTGCTCAAGACCATACCTCCCTAGCTAGGAGGGAGTGTTAATATTATGGTATCTTTGGGAGGTATGAACCTCTATTGTGACCTATGATGAGACTAGAATCCTCTGGAAGGAAGAAAAGAAATGAAGGAAACCCTAGATAGGTTATCAGCTGCAGAAATATATTTAATATGAATTTATTAATACCCAGAAGGAGAAGTTGGCCCTAGTTAAACTTCCTAGACTACTATAAATACAGGGCGTCAGATCTGCACAGGTGTAGTTGCAGCTTGTGTGCAAGTTTCTAGGAAAGTGTGCACTAGCCTCTGGGTGGGATTATCTGATTAGCTTGGTTTCTATTCTTGCTTGGTGCATTAGCGTCTCTTGGCTATTGGATTTCTACCAGGATTCTCTTCTCTATCAAGGTCAAGGTGCTCAGAGGGTGGCTTCGACCTGTGGTTGGGCGACGAGGGTATCGTCAATGGTAAAATGAGCACAATCTTCTATATTTTAACATGACACCCTTCGATCACATGGTGCATATTGAAGGGCACGTCGTGCAAGAAATATGGAAAGAGGTGAGTGACACCCTTGGAGCACATAGTGCATCCTGAAGGGCATGTCGCATAAGGAAACATATGAGGCGAGTGGTACCCTTGGAGAACCTAGTGTGTCTTGAAGGGCACATCACGTTGTTTTGATAAATGAATGAAACTAGACGGCCTTAGGATGAACAATGTGATAAGAATTTTTATAGAAAAAATTTTCCCTAATAAAAGGTCGCCCATCACGAAAATTTAAGGTTTAACTCTAAACTATGCTAGTGGTAAAATTTTATCTCTCTATAAAATAATAATAATAATAATAACAACATAAATAATAGTTATGATCTTCGTTAAATCTTGTAACACGAAGGGAGCAAGAAATTAATTGTTTCGTAAAAAAAAAAAAAAACTGATGGATTGAAATTTAAAAAGGGAATTAATCGTTTTATTATTTTATGATAATTTAAAATATATTAATTTAATGAGAAAAGGGAAAAAGGGGGTTAAGTTCCACACTTGCCTTTTTGAGTTCTAATTAAAAAGGGGAAAGAGGGAAAATATAAAATATTAGGAAACTAGGAAAAGAGGTAAACCTAAAAAGGGAAAAAGGGAACATAAGGGAAAAAGAGGAAAGTCAAACTTAGGAAAGTATATACCATTTAAGAGCTTTATAATTTAAACTGAACTAGCAATTTAATAATG
>ML833751.1:39736-50883 GCA_009831015.1 Picea engelmannii
TCAAATATTTATAGTCCAATTTTAGGTCACTATCGTCGCAATTGCGACGAACGTGACCTACAAATATTTATTCTTTTTACCTATTTATTTTAGGTCATTTTCAACGTTCAATTTTAAGGTTAGGTAAGTCATCGCTCTTGCGACGGAAAAACTATAGTCATCTTTGTTGTGATGAACATTGACCATAATAATTTAGTCCAACCAAAGTTGTCGAGATAGCGATGAATACGGGATGGATTTAGAAAAAATGAAATTTTTCTCTTGCATGTTGTGACAAAAGAGTACTTTCGTCGCAAGTGGTCGTCACAAATTTTTCAATATGTAGCAGTGCCTCTTCCTTAATCCCTTATCCCCCCTTCCCTCTTATGGATTCCTATCCCCCCATTCTCTTTCATATGAATTGTTCTACAACATTGATGTATTTTATTGATAACATGAGTGATAACATATTACAATAATAGGCTTGTTGGCCTTTTATCACTTAGGCTCTCTAGCCTAATAATCACACAAACACTCTGGCTTATAATATCTTGTCTTACCAGCCTATAAAACATATGTACATTTACAATTGGGGTTCATCTGAGGGGTATTAATTCACATCTCATTTATTTATGCATTAGCCTCATTGCATTATATACAATGGACATTCAAAATTATTCAAAAATATCCAAATGTGTGCAAGTATCCTTCTTTCATGGTGTCCTCATTCTCCCATGTCGCATCTTCAAGACTGAAATAGGTCCACTGGACCTTACTCACTCCATGCCCTTGTCATTGAGCCATGTTTCCTTCTGGTGATTTTATTTTTGAATACCTGATAAAGGTCTTCATTCTTCAACTACAAAGATTTTTCTCTATTCTACAAGGTTGCCTCAGGAAGAATTAAGCTCAATGTTCCCTATGACACACCCTCATGATTTCAACCACCATACCATACACATTTCTTGATATACCTCTTCCTTACTGTAGTCACCCTTATAGGCTCAATCATCCCTTCAGTGCTACACAATCCTTTAGCGATCCATCTTTCCAAGGATTTCACACAGAAGGAGAGTGTCAACTCATCACCAGAGCCTCACTAAGGATACACACTTTGTTGCAATCATAGGGCTCAAATGTCCCAATATTATTGTTTCTTCCCAAGCATTCCAACTTCAATAACCGTCATCTCATTTTTATCACACACATATAATCATCATAAAATAATTTAATAATTATTTCATTTAGAAATTCAAATTTGTTTTATATGGAAATTCAAGGTTCCCCAAGTATGAGATTCCATCTCAAAATTTTCTTGGTTGTTGCAGTAGTGGGAATCATTATTTTACTATGGATTTCAACATTTCCCTACTCGAGAACACTTTTTCCTGCAATACTCCCAGCTTGCATTCATCAAAATGGATTATTATTATTTCATATACAGCATATTTTATTGTAATATTTAACAAAAGATCACAAAGTGATCTCATAATTGTCTACACTTGAAAGCTCAATAACATTTATCAATCCATTCCTCTTATTAACCATAATGAACCTATCATTTTTGACACATGCATTTTCATCAATCAATATTTTCCTTCTTCTAGACATAATTATTTTCAATACTCTGTTCCCTGACAGAGATTTCCTTTAGTCAATCTTCATGTGACTACTTTAACCTACAAATTTTTCATTGCAATATATAACAACTCTTGAAATGTTATCAACTTCATGAGTTAGTAATAATCACAACATTTCAGTTGCTATCATAATCATTTATATAAAATACAATATATGCATGCATTCACCAAAATTCATTCAACAATGTCTTCAATCATAAACAATTCTATCTTAGCATTCATGTGTGCAACTCTATCACTTGTACACTTTCATATGTTATTCATGCATACCTATTCAATGCACCCTTGCATCGATTTCAGAATACCCTTTATCCAAGTCATGCATCCCACCACGGTGAATTGGAAGGTCTGGCCAATGCCTTGACACATCATCCATACACTTCCTACTGCTTGATAAACCATTTGGATGCCTTCCTTTTCGACCCAAACACTACACCAATAATACAATCTTGTGGTTCTCCTAAAAATTAACAAAATGATTACATTCCAAACATTAATTATAAGTAGGAATTTCTTTGAATACTTGTGTGGTGCTATAGCCTTTACATTTCCAACCATATCATGGTCTCACACATGACTATATTTACTAGCATTCATTTCTATAATAAGGTCATACCCCTTTATTGTTTTGGTTATTAAATCATAACCAACAAATCATGACATTCTCTTATGTCATATGAATTCATTCAAAAGATATATATCTTACATGATTATCACAAGATATTATAGCCTTAATCTCCACCCTATAGGTCAGAGAGGAATCCATTAGTGGATAGAGGCATTAATACAACTTTTGCCTGAGGTTTGACCCTTTCCAGATCATTTTTGGAGGGCGTTGTGTGACACTTAGCATGCAACAAGTGAGGCCTTGCTAAACAATCGTGGCTCAATAAGCAAGGAACTGCCAAACTTCTAGAAAATGGGAGTTACGAGGCAAGGGGCGAGAGATGAGTTGGATATTAGTGGTAATAGCCTAGGAAATCACATCATTAGAGTTTATAGCGGCCTCTAGAAGATCTATAAGCCTCTCCTAATCCTCCTCCAAGATATATATAAAAAAGGAAATCCTTGGACAAGAGGAGGAAGAATTCAATAGCAAGGTTATGTTGCCAAACTGTAGAATTATTCAGCCAGAAGTCATTGGAGCTTAGCATGACCAAGGAGTTGTAAGGAGAATCAAGGAGCAAGGATATTGAAGGAACCTACATCAACAATTGAGGTATGTTATCTTGATGTAAGTTCTTTCCTTTAATCAATAGATCATTTTGTTTTCTCCTTGAATGTTTTTCATTGATGTATAAATGTTCATATCTGATCTTGTAGATTACAAATCATGTTATATTCAAGATAGATCTAAGATTCTAACACTGGGAAGCAAGTAGAATGGTTTTGTATTGTCTTTGGTGTGTACGAAGTGGGTTTTAGAGGCTAGAGCTAGAACTTCAGGACTACAACAATGAGGATACGATAAGGAGAACCTTCAGGAAAAGGTAAGAAATTCACTCAACTCCTTGTATGTGATCCTATCATTTGTTTCGAGGGAATCCATAGGAAATATACCCCCTCCTATCTAGGATAACTAGGTTGATCCTAGGGAGATATTATTGATCCACTTAGTGAGATCCATATGAGAATTTTTCCCATAACATATTGGCGACTCCACCGGGGAAGAATCCATTCTTTTTTAATCTCTTTTCCTTAATTTTCCTCTACTTTTGTGGTTTGAGTCTTTTTTTCTTCCATTAAGGGTTTTAGGGCTTAGATCCAGTAAATATGAGAGGTTTGGTTCAAATATGAAGATCTGGAACATTCCCTTTCCTCTCAAAAATTCAAAATTTTGATAGGCCTCACGTGTTTCACTACTTATGTCCCGCAAGGCCCCCTTGCGTATTGCCTCACCTGTATCTCGCGGGGCCCTCTCAGATCTACATTTTTTCAGTTGCTAGCCCAATTATGTCTAGTTTGAGACCTCCTCTGAGCTTGCAAAGCTTTGCAATATCCCTCTTGAGTGTCTTGGTACCCTTGCTACAGAAATTGGCTTGTCACATTGATCATTTTCAAGGTTGTTGTTGAGTAGATTGGTTTGAAAGGACTTGATTTGTTTGTATAGTCTTATTTTTTATGTATGAATTTTCAATTTCAGATCTCAGATATTAGAATTTGAAATTAGAATTCAATATATTTGAAGAGATCTAGGAGCTTATGCCATTGGTTGCATGTTTAATTTCATATGACCTTTGTGTATCACTAGATATCCCCTCCTAGGCATGTTTTTTAGTGTGATCATTGTAGTGACATTAGAGAAGGATGATATATCCTTCTTCCTGATATCCTTCAAGATTTTTTCTTGTTCTTTTTTTTTGTTCTTTTTTTTACATTAGTATTTTTGTTGAGGTCAATATTGTCCTATACTGCAAATTGGAAAAAACTTAAAAAAAAAAACCCTTGCATTCTTAATTATCTTTTGAAGCATTATTGTTTTAAGTGTCATAGAAGAATTTGTTGCTCTTGGATATTTTGTGTCTGATTGGATGATTGGTTTGTTTGAGGATTGATTTGAGTATTGAAAAGAAAAAGAAAAAATATGTATCCCTCCCATAGATATATTTCATTGAATTGAAAGATTTTGCACTTGCATATTTTCATTGTTTGGTTGGGTCAAGAGTCCTTAGACCATACAAAGTTTCATCCATTACTTGGACCTAAGAAACATCCCATAAAATGAAGCTCTTAATTTCAAATTTATTAGACGTTTTCTTTGATAGTAAACCAACATTAGATAGTTTTAGGGCATTGTATTAGGATTGGAGAGTAAACTCTCCAAGTCCATTAAACTCAAACTAGAAGTTAGTACAGACTGTATAAATCTATTCTTGCAATGGGTGTGTTGGGAAGATCCTCTAACACAGGATTCAAGCACAAGGTCACATCGAGACAAGTAGTGAGATTACCCCTATCTACTTATTTTGGTGTTTGCGGTATTTCTTTGATTGTTATTCATAAAGGGGGTTATGTTGGGTCACACATTCATAGATTTGAGCTTAGAAACCTTTCCCTTACATGTGATCATACTTATGACTATTTTCCTGACCATCCATTATTAGGTGGAAACCTTAGTGGCTTTTCCTAAGGATCCACATAGGTGACTACAGGTGGGACGCTCCTCTAGTGAGAAGACGTTCGTTCAACGGTCCTAGTTCCCCAAAGGGTGCCCACCTTAATAAAGGGTACTTGCACCAGTTAGGTTTGTTTTGCATTGATCATCGTAACTGCTCCTCACACCTTCACTAGTCAATCGTGTGGGGAATTCATCTCCCCCACAGGGTTGGTTTTTAGAAGGCCCCTAAGCCTATTGGTTTGCTTGTTGTTAGCATAGATTTTATTAGGGGTGTGCTCTTTGAGTTAGATTCTAGGTTGACTATAGGTTAATTTTTGTTTATCAGTTACATAGAATTTTCATCATGGCTTAACTATCACGCCAGTCCTATCAATTATGAGGACTAGAGCCTATTACATAGGTGGAACTACCTCCGAAGCAATGCCATATCCATGAAAAATAATTTGAAGGGTCATATTTTTGGTTTGATGAAGCCGATTTAGTTGAGGTAGAAGTGGTCGATGAACTTCCTCCACCCAACTTCAACCACCTTTAAATGAACCAGACGCCCCTTTACTGGTCCAAATGAGGGACATTTTTAATGATCCTTTTTCATTATTCAATCATCCTCCTACCATGTTTGGACCTAGGGCTTTGTTCAATGAAGTTGATCCCGTAATCCCATCCTCAAGTGGGATTGGGGGAAACTCATCTAGGGGCATTTCATCCATGTCTTCATTTCCACCCCTTAGCTCCATTGGACCTTCACCATCCATACCTTTTGTTTTTGGTTCCTCTATGCGGGGGACATCATATGTACCATCAAATATATCCTTTAGTATACCTAGCATCCTGACACCCATCCCTTCCATGCCCACTTCCAGATTATTTTCTAGTGGGGGTCGAGATTCAGTTTCAACATGGGAAGTTGATTTGGATTTAGGAGAAGAACGAACTGATTAATAGAATGAATACAATAAACACAAAGATAGGAAGAATAAACACAAATATCCAGTGAACAATATCTTCTATTAAATAATGAAATAGGTTGAAACTGTAAAAATGCAGAATTGAAACTTACTCGAATGGTGGTAGCTATATCTGAGAAGATATGTGGCTACTACGTGAATTCATCTAGGCATAATGGATTACAATGAGGTTCCATAAGCCCCTTTCATATTATTAATGAACTCCAAAACCCTAGACATCCAAAAACCTAACCCTAGAAGGTGAAACGCCAAAAGTCATGTGGGCCCTATGGGTAAGTTGGTGTAATTTGGTACCTCAAGTTCCTAGGGTCGTAACTTTTTCATATGACCTCCGTTTTAGGTGCGTGATATCCTGTTGGAAAGGTATTTCATAGAAATACACATTCCACAATCAAACTCTAACTCTGTCTATATTCTGGTTCTGGCGAGATAAAAAAAAATGTTTAGGGCCCCAAAAACACCCTAAAAGTACAACAAGATTTGTTGACATGAAAACATACAAAATAATCCTATTGGATTAGGTGAGAGGCCACCCGTATCCATCTGGAGAATGTGTGAGGATTTGGACAACCCCAAAAGTGTAGAACGCATAATTATAAAGCAGTAGAGAAAGACGTGTTGAACAAAAATGGACACGAGGAGCCAGTTGGAATAGGTGGGTGGCCACCAATATCCACCTAGATCAATCCTCCCCCCTTAGGAAGAAATGGTATCCACTGCATTGATTACCCCTATCAGGTGAGGAAACTTCTGTTGGATTTGGCCCCGAGTGAGCTACTTTCCTTGGTGTAGGATTTTCCCTTCCTTGACAACCCGATAAAGCTGGATCCATTGTTGGCGAGTGCCCTTGACCTGTGTGTCCACAATATGATCGATGGATGCTTGTTCCATGCAGTCAGGGTTGAGATATGTTGGCGTCAGCTATTCATAGATCTCAGAGGTGTCTAATAATAATGGAAAATATGGTCAAAGGTGGTCCACATTGAATACTTGATGCAGACCAAGGAAGGGTGGAGTGTTGAGCTCAAAATCATTGCTACCCACAACCTTTTGGATAGTGTAAGGCCCATAACAAAGTGGGTGAAGCTTCCGATGGGGCCCGGTGAGACGCTCCTTCTGCAAATGTAACTAGACATTTTCTCCAACCTGAAACTGGTGTGGTACCCTATGTTGATCATGGCACTGCTTGTACTTATCATTGGATTTATGAAAAATATCTTGGACCTATTGGTGGATGTGTTGAATCTTCTCAATGAATTGGGTGGCTTTGTCGATCGCAGACTGATAAGGGGAAGACTCTATTTGTGCAGTGGCAAGAGTAAGTGCAACATCAATGGGCCCCAAGGGTTGGAATCCTAGACCCACCTGAAATGGGCTATGGCCGATGGAACTTTGGAGAGCCATGTTGTAGTTGTGTTGGACATATGGAATACTCTTGTTCCATGTACGGGGATGCTTAGAATTGTACATGCACAGGATGTGCATAATAATCCGATTGATGACCTCGGTTTGGCCATCAGTTTGGGGGTGGAAAGCAGTGGATTTTTTGAACTTGGTGTCCAACAGAGACCAGAAACTCGAACAAAATATGTTGAGGAACTTTTTGTCTCGGTCGGAGATTATGGTCTGTGGTATCCCAAAGTGGACCCAAACTAGTTCGAAGAAGAAATTGGTAGTCTCTACCACTATGACATTATTTTTACAAGCTATGAGGATGTCCATCTTCGAAAACCGATCAATGACCACAAACAAGCAGTCATTCTTATGCTT
This sequence comes from Picea engelmannii, assembly GCA_009831015.1. NCBI lineage: Eukaryota > Viridiplantae > Streptophyta > Pinopsida > Pinales > Pinaceae > Picea > Picea engelmannii. The sequence continues at coordinate 47,212 of ML833751.1, forward strand.
GGAGGATGGAAAACCAGACATCTAATCCATTGAGATGGATTCCCATGACTTCTAGGGAATAGGAAGAGGGGTGTATAAGCCTTGCTTCTTGATGGATGGCTTGTAAATGGCATAGGTAGTACAAGATATGATATACTTGATGACATCCTGTCAAAGTTTGGGCAAATAAAAATGTTTTTAAAGAACGACCACATTTTTCTCTACGCCAAAATTTCCTGCCACCCGATTGTAGTGGGCATCCCAAATCAACTTTGCACGCTCGCTTGTAGGAACACGGAGATGGCCCAGGTGGCATAAGAGTATGCCCTGAGTGTGAAAATCAGTGACAGTGGAACTTGTACCTAAGAGATGATATGTGGTGTAGAAGTCCGGATCTTGTTGATAAAGTTGGGTCCACTCTTATGTTTCATGTCCACATGACTGGAGCACAGTGGTGAGTGCAGCCATAGGAGGTCGACTGAGGCAGTTAGTGACACAATTAGAGATACATGTCTTATACTTGATGTTGAGATGGAACTGCTACACGTAGGTGGACCACCTCTAATGGTGATCATTCTACAATTTCCCCTATGTCTGTATGAACTATAGAGGCTTGTGATCAGTGTGTATGATTGTCTCTTTCCCCAAAATGTAATGTTTCCATTATCGACAGGATTGTACAATGGAATACATTTCCTTGTCATACGTGGGGTATTTCCGAACAATATTGAAGAGTGTCTCACTATGGTATGACACAGGATGCCCGTGATGAGTGAGAATTGCACCCACAACATAGTCAGATGCATCAGTCTCAATATCGAATGGGTGTTGAAAATCAAGAAAGGAGAGTACTGGAGATGAGCACAAGTGATGTTTCACATCATCGAATTCTCATTGTTTCTCCTTCCCCCATACGAACTTGGCCCTACCACCACCCTTGGTCACCTGGCTGAGGGCCCATGCAATATGGGAGAATCCCAACATGAACCATCACTAGAAATTGGCTAGACCCAAGAAGCTCTGAAGCTCGACCAGTGTGGTCGGGGCTGGCCAGTCATGTATGAATTGGATCTTAGCTGGATCAAAATGTACCCCATGCTCATCAACAATGTATCCCAGGTATTGGACCTTATTCATGCCAAAAGATAATTTTTCTAAGTTGGCATAAAGATTGTGATTCCGTAGAGTGCTCAAAACATGTTGAATATGCCGCATGTGCTCCTCCCACGTTCTGTTGAAGATGAGGATTTCATTCAAATATACTACCACAAAGGAGTTTTTGAAGGTTCTCAATACATCATCCATCAACCTCATGAAAGTGGTTGGTGCATTTGTTAGGCCAAAGGGCATGACTATCCATTCGTAGAGACCTTCTTTAGACTTGAAGGTTTTCTTCCAGACATCAGTTGGTTTGATGGGAACCCGGTGGTAGCCAGGCCTCGAGTCAATATCGCTGAATAAATTCTTCCCCTTGAGTTGGTCAAGAAGGTCATCAATCCTGGGAATGGGGTAGTGATTCCTAACTGTGATTTTGTTTAAGGCTCTATAATCAATGTAGAGTCATCGAGTCCCATCCTTCTTCTTCACTAGTACAATCGGGCTTCTGCATGGGGAGGAGTTGGGTTTGATGTGACCCTTTTGAAGAAGATCTTGGATCTGATGCCTGATTTCGTCATTCTCCATCAATGAGCATCGATAGACTAGCCCATTAGGTAGAGGTGTGTCGTGGGTCAGATCAATGGGATTCTTGACTTGGTAGTTTGTTGGTACCCCCGTAGGTGAGGTGAAGATGTCTCTATATTATTCCATGATCCCGTTCACTTGCTTCTGTTGCAAAGAGGGGCATTGTGTAGAGGCCATGGATGTGGCGGTGACATTCTTTTTACTGTGATCACAGGTTGTTGGATTACTGAGAGGGGGGGTGAATCAGTAATAGAGCAATTTAATGTTTTTTAACCATATAATCCAAGTGTCATATCAATGAATTATTATCATCCAATAGCTGCAAAGTAAATAAGAAATGAACAAATGAACAAACATTCACATACACAGTACACCAGTGTTTTACGTGGAAACCCAAATCGAGAGAAAACCACATAATGTTTTTTCTTATATGTCTTGAAAAATTACATTCATTGGAAGAACCAACTTCCTTTGTTTTCTAGCTACAACTAGAAGGAGGCTCCAACCCCCTAGTTTCTCAGGCTACAACCTGAGGGAAGCTCCAACTCCCCAATTCTATGGATATAACTAGAAGGAGGCTACAACCCCCTATGTTCTCCGGCTACAACCAAAAGGTGGCTACAACCACCTTTCCTTGCTCCATCCTACCACCCTGAAGTAGAAGTAGAATGATGGACCCACTATCAACCTGTCACTGTGAGATATACCATTCTAAACGTGTAACAATAAATCTAAAAAATGACTCAACCATGCATCAACCTGTACCTCAACCTGTACCATAAACAAGTGTATCAACCATGCACCAACTTGTACAAAATAACCTGTAATCAACCTGTACCATAGACAAGTGAATCCAACCATGTACCAAGTATGTACCAATCATGTGTCAACTACTCATCAACTATGACTCATCAATATGTACCAACATCATCAACTATACACCTCATGTATGTGCCAACTCATCAACTACTTGTCTCAACCATGTACTCAACATGTACCTCAACCAAAAGCCCTCATCAATTTCATCATCCAAATTTTATTTGTAGCTCTTTAATAGACCTGGTGTATATGATCACATTCCTGCAAACCTCCTTAACTTCAACAAAAAGAGACTAGCATTTTCATCAAACTTTTCCTTAGTCTCACATGCTTAGTTTTGGATTAGTCAACAACCCTAACTTGAAGTAATCATAACTTTGTACCTGTAATGTATAAATATCTGAAACCGATACACAATGTTATTTAATGTGTTTTTTGCAATTCCTCTAGGTTTCACTACTTGGAACCTCTTAGAAAATGAGTTATAGAAAAAATGGCATACCTTGCTGAATTTTGTCTTATTCTAGAGAGTGACCTTGCAGAGCATGCCCTGCATGGAATATTTGTTGAATTGCTATAAAAATATTGCACAACCTACTATAGATTGTACCCTAACCAACACATTTGGTTTCACTAAATTTGGATCTGTTATGAAGAAGTTATGACGTTTTTACCGGAAACACTTGTTTCTGACTAGTTTCAAGACTAGCCACAAACCCTATTTTCCACGGAGTGTAACTCCAAAAATACAATGACCCACAAGATAATTTTTTACCACAAATACTTGGATATTTTTTCTCAATGGAATAGAAATTTCATGGTCTGAATCATTATAGAAAAAAAGTTATAGCGAAAATGGTGAGATGACCTGTAAATAACATACCATAGAAAGCACCATCAAAAGAATTTATCCTTCCTTGCATTTCGACCTTCTTTTCTTCACCTTCCCTCAGAATTTCATCTTAGATATTCTTTGTTACCTCAGACACCTATATATATTCAATATTTTCAAGTGTGATTAAAATGAGAGAGCCTTGCCTCTTATCTGTACTCTCCAAGTAGCTTCCTTTAAAACATCTTCTAGGTCACTTGGCCCCACTTTCCTTATTTTAGGGTTAACCCACTTCTAATTTCTCCATTAAATTTATTATTGAAATAATTTATTTTGTATTCACTTTGAATTATAATACA
>ML833751.1:58831-70576 GCA_009831015.1 Picea engelmannii
TGCTCAAAGATTCAAACCTGTTGTAACTTCTTCTTTGTGTGTCATTAGGTCTCCTTGAATAATCCCTTTGTGTATAACTCTCAAATTTGTTACTGTTCCTATTGTTATCTCTGCAATTCACAGCTTTATGTCCAAAATTATTACATGCATAACACAAACCAAAAAATATAGTTTGATACCTGGGAGTTGAAGATCTTCTGAAAGAAGATGCTCTTATGAATCTTTCTTCTTCTTGAGGCCTATCTGTCTGTTATTGACTCTAAAATCTGAATCTTCTCGATGGAGGAGTGTCCCTGTAATCTTCCTTGTACATCTTTCTATCTCCTTTGATTGTTTCTGCATATCTTTTTGTATTTGTTTCTTGCTCTGTTGTTTTGGAGCTTGATCCCTTTTATGTCTGATTGTATCCAAGTCCAGACTTGTCAAGATAAGATTTTTGACTGTTGATAATGTCATCCATAACTTTTGAGCTATTCTGCATATTTTTCTTTTGAATATCCTTTCTTAATGTGAAAACCTCTACTTCCAAGTTTCCAATGATCTTGTCCTTTTCTTCTAGTTGTTCTTTGAGTGCTTCTTCAATTCTTTTATCTTCTTCTATTTGAACCTTCAATTTTGTGATCATTTGTTCTAGTTCTCGAGTGTTCTTTTTCTTGTCTAGTTCTTCTTGTAGTTTCTTCTTTTCTCTTCTGATAACTTCTATGGCACACATTAATTCTTCTCGATAGTCAACTTTTTCCTCTTCAATCTCTTCTCCCAATCCTATGATTGCATTCACTTTTTCATCAATTCGTAAGAAGTAGGTTTCGATATCTTCATCTTCCTTCATTTTTAGTTATTCGAACTGACCTCTGTAAGTTTGAAGCTTTGCTACTTTGAATTTTGTATATCCTTCATAAATATTTTGAAGCTTGTCCCAAATCTCTTTAGTAGTTTTACAGTGTGCAACTTTGGTGAATAATGTATCACTGAGACCATTCAAAAGTGCATTTGTGGCTTTAAAATTATTCTCACTGAGTTTTACTTCTTTGTAATGGTGGAACTGATGGTGTTGTGTATCCATCTACAATTGATTTCCAAACTTGAAATCCTTGTGCCTCTATATATGTCCTCATCCTTATGCTCCAAAAAGAATACTTATGTCCATCAAACTGTGGTATTCCATTTTTATATGATTTGGTACTCTCCATGATCTACCTTTCAATGGTTAAACTGATTTCTGAAGGAACCTGCTCTGATACCAATTTTTGGATTACTGAGACGGGGGGTGAATCAGTAATAGAGAAATTTAATCCTTTTTAACCATATAATCCAAGTGTTATATCAATGAAGCATTATCATCCAATAATTGCAGAGTAAATAAGCAATGAACAAATGAACAAACATACACATACACAGTACACTAGTTTTTTACATGGAAACCCAAATCGATAGATAACCACAGAATGCTTTTTCTTATATGTCTTGAAGAATTACATTCATTGGAAGCACCAACTTCCTTTGTTTTCCAGCTGCAACTCGAAGGAGGCTCCAACCCCCTAGTTTCTCAGGATACAACCTGAGGGAAGCTCCAACTCCCCAATTATTTTTCTACAACCAGAAGGAGGATACAACCCCCTATGTTCTCCAGCTACAACCGGAAGGTGGCTACAACCACCTCTCCTTGCCCCGTCCTGCCACCCTGAAGTAGAAGTAGAATCATGGAACCACTATCAACCTGTCACTATGAGATATACTGTTGTAAACCTGTACCAATAAATCTGAACCATGCATCAACCTGTACCTCAACCTGTACCATAAGCAAGTTCATCAACCATGCACCAACCTGTACCAAATAACCTGTAATCAACCTGTACCATAAACAAGTGCATCCAACCATGTACCAAGTATGTACCAATCATGTGTCAACTACGCATCAACTATGACTCATAAATATGTATTATCATCATCAACTATACACCTCATGTATGTGCCAACTCATCAACTACTTGTCTCAACCATGTACGCAACATGTACCTCAACCAAAAGCCCTCATCAATTTCATCATCCAAATTTGATTTGTAGCTCTATAATAGACCTAGTGTATATGATCACATTTCTGCAAACCTTCCTTAACTTCAACAACAAGAGACTAGCATTTTAATCAAACATTTCTTTAGTCTCAGATGCCTAGTATTGGATTAGTCAACAACCCTAACTTGAAGTAATCATAACTTTCTACCTATAATGTATAAATATATGAAACTGATACACAATGTTATTCAATGTGTTTTGTACAATTCCTCCAGTTTTCACTACTTCGAACCTCTTAGAAAATGAGTTATAGAAAAAATGGCATACCTTGTTGAATTCTAGCTTATTCTAGAGAGCGACCTTGTAGAGCGTGCCCCACATGAAATATTTGTTGAATTGATATGAAACCATTACAAAACATACCACGGACAGTACCCTAACCAACATATTTTTTTTCAGTGAATTTGGATCTGTTATGAAGAAGTTATGACATTTTTATCCGAAACACCTGTTTCTCACTAGTTTCAGGACTAGCCAAAAACCCTATTTTCCATGGAGTGTAAATCCACAAATAAAATGACCCATAAGCTGAATATTTTACCACATATACTTGGATATTTTTTCTCAATTTCATAGCAATTTCACGGTCAAAATCATTATAGAAAAAAAGTTATAGCGAAAATGGTGAGATGACCTGTAAATAACATACCTTAGAAAGCACCATCAAAATAATTTATCCTTCCTTGCATTTTGGCCTTCTTTTCTTCACCTTCCCTCATAATTTTAGCTTATATATCCTTTGTTACCTTAGACACCTATAGATATTCAATATGCTCAAGTGTGATTAAAATGAGAGAGTCTTGCCTCTTATTTATACTCTCCAAGTAGCTTCCTTAAAAACATCTTCTAGGTACCATTAGTTCACTTTATTATTTACCTTTTAAAATCTCTTAAACCACTTTGACTACTTTGACCTTTTGGGGCTTCTAGATGACATATGAGGGTACTCCAACTTCGTAAGGCCATAAATCTCAAACTGTGAGGAGTTATGTGATGTTCCACATACCACCAGAAATGGAATGACCTGTACTATCCATATAGAATAGTATTATTTGAAAATATATCATAAATCATATTGTTATCCATAAAAAAAACTTAGGTCCATTACCCAAGCCTGGGGTCTCCAACTTCTCATGGCCATAACTCTCTAACTGTGAGGAGTTATGTGACGTTCCACATACCACTGTAAATGGAATGATAAGAACTATCCATGTAGGATCTCATTATTCCACAATTAAGCATGGGTTCTCTTACTCCGCAAAGCGTCTTCCCATGAGGGCTTTCACCATAAGGGGATCACTTTGGAGTTCATCCATATTTACTTCTTATCAACCATGACAAGAAAATAATGAGTCATATTTACATCAAACAATATTGGGTCCATTACCAAAACCTTTGTGTTGCGGTGCTTTCTTCAAGGGTTGACAGTAATGACAATCAACCTTAATCAACATGGATCTCAAAGAAGATGAACTTCCCGGTCTTTGAAATGACCTTACTGCATTGCTTAGCAGAGATTAAAGAAATAGCAGTAGGTGATGCCACCTCTGGGATCTTGTAAAATTGTCTACCCAAAGTAATAATAACACTGTGGGGTCTAGACCCATACACAACATGATGCTTCCACAAATATGGTTGTCCTAAAAGAACATCACAAACTTCAAGAGGAGAAATATCACACAATACCTCATCTTTGAAAGTCTTGATGTCATATGGAAGTCGAAATTGTTGGCTGACATGAAGATCTCTTCCTTGATGAAGCCAACCGATGGTGTAGGGTTGTGGGTACGATGTCGTTGGTAGGTCCAAATTCTTGACGACCTCTTCTGAAATCAGGTTCTTCTAATTACCATTGTCGATAGTGAAATGAATTGGATCCCCCTTGACCCACATCCGCGAGTGAAAGAGGCATTCCCCTTCCTCTAGTTCTTCTGGTTTGCTTGGCCGTACTTTGATGGTAGTGACCATGGCACTAGGTTCAACATTGATAATCAACTTTTCTCCTTCATGATTTGACTCAGAATCAAAATCATCCTTTGACTTGGAAGCCTTCTACTCATCCAAGAGGGACTGCTTGGAGCGACATTCGGCGGTGTTGTGCCAAGGACTTTTATGGTACTCACACCATTTTCCCATTTCCTTCTTCATATTTTCATTTCCCTTCTTGTGTTGTGGCTTGGAAAAATTATCCTGAGGGCATCCATCTCAACTTGGTCCCTTTCTGTGTGGTTTGGGATTCCTTTTCCCTGCTTCAGTTGTGAGGGGTTTGCAGATACAAACTCTCGTCGTTTCTGCTTAAATTTCTTCTTGATCTTGACATCGTATCTATAAGTTGTGCCCAACGAGGCGATGTCCAAGAAATCCATTTATTTTTTAATGTATCGATGCAAACAACCATGATATTGGAGCACCATATGATGCTCAGAATATTTGATACCCAATTTGGTGCATAGGGTATGGAAAATATTGGTGAAATCCAGTACTATCTGGTCCCTTTCTTGACGTAGAGTGGTCCATCTAGTGTATTGGTCCTCGTAGCTTCCAATAGGCTAGTATTGTTCTTTAATGGCATCCTGAAAGGAATCCCATGTAGGGGTGACCACAAAAATTGCAAATTCCTCCATGGCCCTTTGCTCAGAGTAAGTATACCACCAGTCTTTCACATGGGGAATGACCTTGAGGAGTGAAAAAGTGATATTTTCCCTATCGAAAAAATTGTGGACTGAAAAATATCCTTCGAGCAGATTCAACCATTTATATACAACATCTGCATCTATCAGTCCTTCAAATAATGGAATATCAAAATTTACCTGTACCTTGAAGGGGGTTGCATGGCCACTTGATGAATATGCTTTTGTTGTGGGAAACCATCGAAAGATCTGCACGAAGTTGTCCATCATTTCGTTCCTTTGTCGCGTGAGGGATTCCTCGAGAAACATTTTAATAGGATATCCTACTCCATAATATTTATTTTCATCTACCATGGGTTGTTTTTGGGCTTGGCGTGACCGATATGGTAATGGCTCGATGGGTTCGAGTCCCAACTTCTTATTCCCAGACTTGTTGGGGACATGCACGAAGAAAAATAGATGAAGAGAAGACCACTCTAATACCATTGATCTGGATTTAGGAGTGGAAAGAAATGATTAACATACTAAATACAATAAACACATAGATAGGAAGAATAACACAAATATCTAGTGAATAATATCTTCTATTAAATAATGAAATAGGATGAAACTGTAAAACTGCAGAACTGAAACTTGCTCGAATGATGGTAGTTATCTTTGAGAAGAGATGTGTTTGTTACACGGATTCGTCCTAGAAAAATGGATTATAATGAGGCTCCATAGGCCCTTTTCATATTACTCATGAATTCCAAAACCCTAGACATCCAAAAACCTAACCCTAGAATATGAAACACCAAAAGTCATGTGGGCCCTATGGGTAAGTTGGTGTAATTTGGTACCTCAACTTCCTAGGGTCATAAATTTTGTATACGACCTCTGTTTTAGGTGCATGATAGCCCATTGGAAAGGTATTTCATAGAAATACACATTTCACTATAAGACTCTGACTCTATTTGCAGTTTGACTGTGGCAAGCCAAAAAAACAATGTTTAGGGCCCCAAAACAGTCCTGAAAGTACAAAAAGATGTGTTGACATGAAAACATACAAAATAAGCCAATTGAATTAGGTTAGAGTCCATCCGTATCCACCTGGAGAATGAGTCAGGCTTCATACATCCCTAGAAGTGTATAACTCACAATTATAAATCAATATAGAAAGACGTGTTGAACAAAAACGGACACGAGGAGCCAGTTGGAATAGGTGAGTGGCCACCAATATCCACCTGGATCAGAAGTGGAACTCCTTCCACCTCCACCAATACGATGAGAGACCTGACATCATTAGGTGTAGGTGCACTTGTTGGATGGAATATGTCTAGTGGTTTTGGGATTGTCCCTAGCTAGTCTGGGGGCAGTAATACATATGGAGTTTTTAACTTTCCTTGGGTTATCACACCACTCCTTGGGGGTACGTCCCTTAGGGACAATTTTTCACCATGGGGAGGTTTTCCTTTTGTGTCCACATTCGGTCTTGGGGGTTCTTCCCTAGGAATATATTTTGGAACATCTTTCTTGGAGGGTCCACATTTCCCCCTGAGGGTAACCCCCTTGGGGGAATTTTTGGTTCTCAGAGCAGTCATGATCTTGGAGGTTCCACCATTCCAGCAAGTACTCACTCTTCAATATCTCCCAAACCCTCTAGTAGTACCAACATAGGGGGATCAAAAGGTCCACCTGGGACAAAACATACTTCACCTCCCTCCCAGTCTTCATTTGCACAGTTTCCTTCCTTGAAATGTTCAATTTACCAGATTTTTCAAGGTTAATGAATAACCCTATAGCCCATGAACCCTCATGACCAACTATGTCATCCAAATTACACTCAGGAATTCCTAAGTTTTATGGAAATTTGGGAGAGGACCCCTCTACAAACATCATGACTTACCACTTGTGTTGCTCATCCAACTCGTTCACAAAATGATAATTGTAGATGACTATGAATCTACCTTAACATGTAATATATTGTTGAATAAAGTATGTTGCATATTTTCAAGGGAAGGGAAGAGAGGTTCTTTCAACTCCCTTACCTTTGTTCCTAACCTATTCTTCATCTCTCATAAAATGTATTTTGGCCACTGGAACGAATGCTTTCTTGATAAACCAGATTACCCCCATCCTTGGTAGTCCAATGACCTCTACTATGGTTACCTATGTAACATCGACATGTATCCCTCGAACTGATGGGAATGTTCCATCTAAGTTCTTAGAAAACTAGAGGGTGACATCATCATTAAATCCTTGCAATATCTCGAAAAAGGTCACCCAGCCCGCATGTTCGAATATTTGGTAGGCCTTGGGGTGGTTGTGCAACAAACCATGCGATTTAGGATCTTGACGAATGAATTAGACTCCCATCATAGGTAGTCAGATTCTTATTAGATTTCTATCTATGGATTTTCAACAAAGTGAGTTTCATGCGTGGACATGCAGTTGAATGCTAGGGTGGATTTATAAATTAGGAAAATCAAGAGTATGGTGGTTTGTGTCATAAGTAGTAATAATGACACATGGAGGGAATGTCATGTTATTATGGTAGGCTAACATGATATGATTGGTGAAATAAATACAATACATCATGAAATGTGTGTCCCTCCCCAACTGAAGGTTGGAGCCATCCTCGACTAAGGTGGATAGGCTGATAGCGCAAGTCCAAATGTCACTTCAAAACTTAAAATTATGCGAGAAGATGGTAAATACATACATGTTGGGCACTTACCATAAACTACATCAAAGGTGTTGACAATTGAGTACAGACAGTGGTTGAGGTGTTAATAAATATGATGGTGTGATGTATGGTGTTGTCAAAGTTCATGTTAGAATCATTTTTCTGGGACAAATTTGTAGTACCATTGCACCATAGTTTCATCAGTCGACTAGGAAGTCATGGTAGAACATTGCATCCTAAGACAACTATGAGTAACAACAAGAAAGTGGTGATGTAAGAAATATCAAATGAGTCACGGAAAGGGATGAGTTTCAACTGGTATACAATATATCATAGAACGTGGAAGATTAGTTTTGGACGATGATGAATTTGTGGAAAAATATTGAGTTGAAGAAGATAAGTTTCAGCAAGGGATAAGTTGTAACACATGAGTTTCAGCAAGTTGCGGCGAAATGGATTTCAATGAGAGTGAGTTGCAACAAGTTGCAGCAAAATGAATTTCAGCAAGGAACGAGTTGCAACAAGTAGAAGAAAATGAATTTCATCAAGGAACGAGTGTCATTAGGTTGTAGCAGTATGGACCTGTATTGACACATAAATTTGTTACATTATTAACAAAAATGATGAAAGAAAAAATTATTTATTTATTTATTTTTAAGATTTCAACCACCAACAAGATGGTTTTCAGTTGGCACCCATCCAATTGTTCTCTTGGGGAGTTTTCACAGTTATATTTATTTATTATTTTTTTTAAGTGACTGGTGGTGAAGGAGAATGATGCTCGACCCCAATAATTTTGAAACTTGGATCTGCTTTGATATGAGAAAAAAATGAATCCCTGGAAAGTGGTTGGTGATACAACTGAAGACGGTGGCCATTATCAAGTAGGGAAATCTATTAGATGTCTATGGTTGTGAGTTTAACAGTCTCGTGCAAATATGAAATCCTTAAATATGGAATCATATAAGAGTGCCTAGTCGCCCTTTTCAAACATATTCTTTTTAATAAATTTATTATGCCACTTAGCATGTTGTTTTTGAACAAGGTTGGTATGATGTATGGAAGCCAAGCACATTTCATCTAATTCATTGAGTTTATCTAGATGATATTTTTGTGTTGTGTTTAGATCCAAATTTACTTCTAAATCATTTCTTAGTGTTTTTATGTCAAATTATGTGGGGAAGACATGGCCCTTACCATACACAATTTGAAATGGGGAAAAATTGTGGTGTTTCACCATCTTGTTCTATAGGCCCAAAGGGCCTCTGGTATTCGTTCATCCCAATCACAACGGTGACTAGCCATGGTTTTAGTAAGTATTACTTCAAAAAATGTATTAGTGTTTTCCACTTGACCATTTTCTTGTGGATGGTAAGTTGAAGTAATCCTGTGGTGAATCTTGTATTTAATGATGATTTTTGCAATCAACTAGGAAGTAAATTTAGGTCCTCCATATGTTACTATTTATTTTGGCACTCCAAAGAGAAAAAATATGTCTTCAATCAGAAATTCTACAACAACTTTTTCAGTCGCTTTGAAGAGTGCCTTGGCTTCGACCCATTTGGTAGCGTAGTTTGTGCATACCAATATTGGGACTTCTAATGAGATGGGGAGTTGATGGGCCCCACAAATTCAAGAGACCACTTCTCAAATGGTTTGATAACCAATTGAATTTTTAATGGAATTTCATCTGATCAAATGGGTTGTCCCATTTGTTGGCATCTATCACACCCATATACATACTTTTTAGCATACTAGAATAGTGTAGGCAAATAATAGCCCATGTTAAGTACTTTGTGACATGTTCTTTTATCAACAAATTTTCCTCCACAAGCTCATCATGGCAGGATTTCAAGATTCCATGAATCTCATATTTTCTTATACATCACCAGATCTCAAGGTCAAGGCATGTATAAAAGAGACATCCACCTACCTAAGAACATTGAGTGCTCTACTGGATAATTTTTCTCCGCTCTCTAGGAGAAAGGTAGTGTGGTAGTTTTCCTGTAGCAAGATAATTAGAAATATCGACATACCACGATGAGTGAGTAGATATTGCAAATAAATTTTCATCAGGAAAGGAATCCTCAACTGGAGAATCATCACTATTGTTGGTAAGTCTAGAAAGGAAGTCTGCAATGACATTATCCTTTCCAGGCTTGTCCAAAATAGTGATGTCAAATTCTTGTAGTAACAGTAACCACCTAGTAAATTTTCCATTTGTGACAGATTTATTCATTAGATATTTAATGGGAGAGTGGTCTGTATGTAAAAATACTTGATAGCCTACGATATAATGACATAATTTGTTAATATCATGAATAACATAAAGGAATTATTTTTCAGTTATCGTATAATTTAACTTTGCAAGAGTCAAATTCTTGTTGATGTAATAGATGGAGTATGGGTTTCATTATTCATGTTGTTCTAATACAATGCCAATGGAAGTATCCAAGGCATCTGTACAAATGTGGAATGGAAAATTCCAATCAGGACATCACAAAATGGGTGCTTCAAAAAAGTGCTTCTTCAGATCTGTAAGAGCAGTTTGACATTTGCCAATCCATATAAATTTTTTATCCTTTGAAAGTAATGCAAATAAAGGAGATGTGATCCTTGAATAATTTTCAATAAAACGGTGATAGTAACCAGTGTTTCCTAATAGGCTACACACCTCTTTTTCTTATTTCAGAGGAGGAATTTTTAGAATTACCTCAATTTTGGTTGGATCCACATGTATCCATGCAGAAGACATATAATTCCCAAGTAAAACTCCCTCATCCACCATCATATGGAATTTTTTGGTACTTAAATAAAGATGAGTTTGTTTACAATGTTTCAACATTTTTTCAAGGTTAGCCAGAGCCATGTCATATGTATCACCATATGGCGTAAAATCATCCATGTAAATCTCAAGAGATTCATTAACTAAATCTGAAAATATTCCCAATATAGCCCGTTGGAAAGTAGCAGGTGCGTTACAAAGACCAAATGAGAGGACTCGGTAGGAAAATGTTCCCCTGGGGAAAGTAAAGGTATTTTTGTCCTGGTCTTCAGGAACTACCTAAATTTGGTTATATCCACTGAAACCATCAAGAAATGAAAATAAATTCTTGTCAGACGGAGCATCAAGGGCCTATTCAATAAAAGGAAACATGAAATGGTCTTTTTTGTGGCTTTGTTCAGCTCTATCTAGTCGACACAGATTCTCCATTTCTCATTTTTCTTAGGCATAGTGACTAGTAGAGATACCCACTCACTATCCGAGATTGGGTAGATGAAATTAACATTTAACATTTTATGAAGCTCTTGTTTTACAATATCTTTTAGGGATGGGTTTATTCTACATTATGGTTGGTGAATAGTCGACAATATTCTTTAATATAGATATGGTGGGTACATAGATCAAGGTGAGTACATTTGATATCCATGTAATCCCATGAAAAGGCCTAATTTTGTTCATGTAGTATTTGAATTGACCTTTATTTTTGTGAGGGGGGGCATGTTTGGGTTAATGTTCATAGTTTTTCCCATCTCAATCTTTATTTGGAAACTTTTATGGCTCGGGGTTGTCGGTATTTCTTCTGAAGTGGAATCGTCAATGGGAAATTGTTGGTCAGTTTTATTCATTATGAAATCCAAAAGATGGAATGCTCATTGGGTTACATATGAGGGGTTACTAATAAATCTATCGATGGTATCATCTTCTATCTTGTCCTTGAAACAGAGAAACTTACGGATTGTGAGAATTGGTTTCACACTACCTTCTTCTGGTTCACATTCAACCAACAAAGGGTTGTCATGGTCTTCAATCAATTTGTCTAGGGGGTAAAAGATGAGGTTCTTTGTGGTTTTTACATCAAATATCATCGTGGATCCTAACCTACAGCTAATGAATGTGTTGTTTGTAGCCAACCAGGGTCTACCCAGGATCAAGGGGTGTCCTCCTAGATGGGTTTTAAGTTGCCAAACTAGAAACTATGTTGGGTATTCCTAGGATTCCACTGATAAGATGATATCTTCTAGAACCCCTTATGGTCATATTTTGGATTAATCAATGAGTTTCAGCATAGTGGGGGTGGGTATTATGTTGGTAAGTCCCAACATTTCTACAGTTTCTTTAGTTATGATGTTTATTGTAGTGCCAAGATAGATGAGGGTATTGGGAATTATCATTTTCCCGATTTGGACAGTTACTGTGGGGTTCCCAAGATCATCATATTTAACAAGTGTGGTTTTTCCCATCATGAGTTCTGGTAGTTTTCCTAATACCTAAATTGTGAGTGGGTCCCCGGGTTTCCTACTAGGTATTTTAACACATAGTGCCTTCACTGCTTTGGTGTAGATCGAGATTTCTTTGATATCTTGTAGCAATGG
>ML833752.1:0-19468 GCA_009831015.1 Picea engelmannii
ATGCAAACTAAAGCTGCTTAACCTTCATTGGCATTCCAGGACATACCAATTTAGGAGCAAATGATTCCAGTGTTATAACGTAATCCGGGGAAATGCATGCTTGTCCATTATTACTTCCCCACTTGCCAGCTATAATTCGCCTTGCTGTAACCTTTAGGTTGACAACATGATTAAGCACTTGACATGAGTAATATAAACAATGGAAGCAGACAAAGTTAATCAAAACATCAACTTCTTTAAATAGATGATCATCTGGTCCAGTACCCAAATTTACCTCTAAGTCCACTGTTGGATCAACAATAACTGGACATTTTCCCCCAAGTTCTAAAGTTACAGGAGTAAGGTGCTTTGCAGCGGCAGCCATCACAATTCTTCCTATTTTTCCACTACCTGAAAATACAAGTCCCTAACATTCTTAAAGGCAAAGTAAATCAACATTAAATTAGTTGTCATCTGCCTCTGTAAAGAGAAATATATTCTAATTAATTTGGTTTTGAATGTTCTTTTAAGAAGCTTGGCCATTTCATATAAGTAAAAGTTGTTTGTGATATGCTCAATGTTTACGTATCTAAAACAGTTTATGGATGAAGTTAATGGAATCACGGTGAATTCAATCTCTCTACAGTAATAGGGATCAGAGTTCCTCATTGCATGCTTATCTATCCTTGCCACAGGAGGCATGGAAATGTGATATGATGGCATGGAAACTAACTTTGTGAAAACCCTTGATAATTTCCACCATTATACACTAGCCCAGAGTCAAATCTATTTAGCTAATAAAAGAGTATAATTTGTATAGAATGGTAGTTCCAAGATTATCATTGATTGCTGTGAAGGTTACTGCAAGAAATACTATCGAAATGTGCATCCTCCTTTCTGAATAGATTACAATTAAACCAAAACCGCTGCAGAGAAAAATTATTCAGAAGGTACAACCTTACATATCAAACAACACAAAAATTCTAACTTTCATCATTAATACCTGTATAAAAAATTTTATCCCACTTTTGTTCCAACAGACTAGTTGTCTCCACAACACTCCCCTCAACAACACGAACTGCAGAATTATCTAGATATCGTGGAATAAGCCTCGCAAGCAAAGAAGATGTTGCAGGGGCCACCTCAGATGGTTTCAAAACCACTACATTTCCAGCAGCAATAGCTCCTATCACTGGATCCATAGACAACACTGAAAAACAAAATAACAAATTAATAAATCAATCTCTCTCTCCAACAGAACAATGCTCAGAGTTGTTCAGTAACCAATAAAGATTATAAATAATGCAACTAACTTACAAAAGAAACAATTATTTAAAGATCAGAAGTATATACAAACAGAATTTAGTCCATACTACATACACTGCACAAACCATAAATATCATGTTGTAATAACGGCTTTTATATTTTGAAGCTTGTGAACTTGTCAAAACTTGGGAGAGTAGTTAACCCAACCTCTTTGTACTATAGTTTTACAAACGTCAATAGAAATATCTATGCATTTCACTCTCTATTTCCATGTCTCTAAGACAAACTATCCACCCACCCAGCTGACCCCCCACCCTACCCAACCCCCTTTCTACAAAAAAGAAAAAGAAGAGAAGAAAATGCTCCAATTTCTAGTCACTAAAACAGAAGCTTTGCTTGACCAACATACAACAAATAATGACATGAAAGAAAGATTTTTTGTAGGTCAACCAATCAGATTTAACAAGTGGCACGTATATCGATGCACAAAATTTAGGTCATATCCTTTATGGAGATTAGTATATCAATGTGACAATGTTCGCTTTCTGTTATCATTCCACACATGGATGAAATAATCTCTGATTAATAAAATTAATCGGGATTAATCGCAATCACAAGTCCAAAAAGATTAATCACCCCTAATTACTCATGATTCTTTCCCTAAAACAAATAATCAGGATTAATTGAAATAATTGTGATTATTTAGAAATAACCATGAATCGATGGGAATTAACTAGTTGTCTGTGGAAAAGCACAAATAAAGGTGTAAAATCTGATTTTTTGAGGGGTTACTGTTCTTTTCAGTGGTTGGGGTTGAGAGCTAAGGAGCCAAAGAGTGCCAAGCATCAATTTGGAGGGGGGAAAAGCGTTGATTTTACCAGCATCGAAAAAAAATTCTCGGATTAAGGAGTTGGTGTGCCTTGGCATTACACATTTTTCCACCAGTTTCATTTCCCTTCACTCCCTTCACCATTGTAAATTGGAGCTGAAGCAGATGTTCCTTTCTAATGAGTGCCATGACTCTGCATATAGTATAAAATGAAATGGGAGAGACATCACTAGAGTCATGAACCAAGATGGATTTTGGGAAGGAGTGGAGGAAGTGTGCATGATCAACGAACCTTTGGTAAAGGTTCTTCGATTGGTTGATGGGAAAATCCCACAATGGGCTACTAGTATGAGGCCATGGATAGGACCAAAGAAACTATCAAATCTTTCTATGAGGAAAGATACTTGATGGATGGGATGATGGAATTGACAAACAAATAATGCTCTGGGAGAGGATTGATCATCGATGGAATGGAATGCAATTTAAGTAACAACATTTGTCCTCAATACCACCTTTCTTATCCATGTAGTTTTTATTTTGATGGCAAGGTTATGGAAGGGTTTCATAAATGTCTTTAGAGTATGGTCCCCCTTGCAATTGACTGCATAATCATTAATAGAGGGATGAAGTTGAATAGGAATGCCAATTGTCTATTTGGCTTTGACATTGTTGTCCAAGAAAGGAATACTTTAATGCCAAGTAAGCAATTTTAACTTTGAATTTTAGTTACAGAATTTATTTGTTTTGTCAGTTGAGTTTGGGTTTTGCTAGATTGAAATGCAACTTAAGTCTTTTCTCTTTTTTTCTTAATTTTTTTAGATGTTTGGTGGAGAAATTATGGTGGAAAAGCACTGAATTTATGAAAAATTGTGATTTAAGTGCTTAAATAATGCCTCAGGTTGTGAGCACAAATGGAGTGTGTTACCACCTGGATCTGCACACAAGATAAGTCCAATCATCCAAAGTACAAACCCTGGGGAAACTCTTGGAAGTTCTACCGACTATCACCTCAGTAGAACCTCCCTTCACTTTAGTCCGGCTCTCCTCTGGTGCAAGGGGGTTTCCCTACATCAAATCACTAATCTCTCTATTAGCACAGATCTGAAAATTGGATTAGTGGTTTATATGTTTAATGATTTTCTTTAGAATAAAAGGATGAGAAGACAAGCAAGACTGAGTGCCTTGTCCTTTGGGCAAATGGAGTCAAAACCTAACTTAATGAAGAAGCTCAGAATGCAAGGGAAAAATCAGCAAGTTATAAACATTACCATTCCAATCAACCACAGTGATGCATAGATCTAGTGAAAATCTCTTAACAATGCTATTTCATCTCCAACTCAAAATCAACCAGATATGATATAACCATCAAAGTAAAGAGAGAAGCAAACAGACATCAAAAATATGAGTGAACAGCAGCCTTTATCTTCATAAACAATTCTGCTTACATCAAGGGTTTAGAAGGATGAATACCTCTCATAAAACCCTTCTCTAATACCCCAAAACAACCCACAAAAAAGGTGCAACAGCCCTGAAACAGCAGAAATATACCAGCAGAAAATGATGATGAAACCCTAGCATAAATGTGATCAACAACCCAGCAAAATGAACATTCCTTCACCAACAGCTCTTCCTCCCTTCTACCAGAAAATGACAATGTCTTTGGTCTTCTAGGGGGATCTCTCTCCACATGAACTTCTGATTTCGAAAGTGAGAGGAGTCTCCTTATAGAGCTTCTCCTCGACTAATTTACAATAAAGTATTATTGAGGAGACTCTAGAAAGTTTTAGATACATATCTCCTCCAAGGTATAATATTAAAATATAAGGGAATGGTCTAGAAATTCTCTTGGAGGTAGGGCGCTCTTCCATAAACAATAAAATATACAATATAAAAGGTTTGAATGGGTTTTCATGCCACTTTTCATTCTCCTAGGGATAGCATTCACTTGAAATTAATTTACTTTTCCCTAAAATATGATCCAAACTGTCCATTGGTCCTTATAGGCTGCATGCAGAACTAGTTTGACTTTATATATGTACTTGCTTCCACATCTGCCATTCCTCTTTTGAACACCTTTCAAGGTAACTAACCATGAACCAAACCATTAAAAATAATATTGAATATCAGCTTTCAGGGAGCACTCCTCATCTTGTGGAAGCAACCCTCAACATATGTGCCAAGAAAGGTGGGCCACTCAGCAAGACTAACAAAATGATTATAAAGTGGATCTCCTTGACATGTGTGCAATAGATGAGCCAGAAGCTTGAATGCCCTTCATCAATTTGAAGGTTGCTTCTTGTGCATGAGGGGTTCTTGACCCACCATTTCCTCCAAGGAATAAGATACCTCTAAATATAGTAACAAAAACTTCAAAGAAAGTGGAGAGCTTTGCTTGAGGGTACTATCTACTCTATATATGTGCATTAAATGCTTTAAATATTGCTTGCGAAGTGTTTTGAGGCAGTGCTTATCCCAATGACTGTTGGACCCAGTCTCATATGCATTGGAAACTTCTCTATATGGAGCGCTGACCCCCCTTTTTGTATTAAGATATAGCAAAGAACCTTTAGGTGAGGAGTTCCCTTCAAGTAATTGGCCTCACTGCTGGCTGTTCAGGATGCTGAAACATGTCTGAATAATACCTCTACAATGCCTTTCCTGCTACTGTCCACAGATCTGAAATAAAAGTACTGTATTTTCTTCAGACAATCATCCATTTTTCAGGAGCAGTTTCATATCAAAGCTCTTATTTTCTGCTCCTTGTATCTTCAGTGGTTAGCTTCCACACAAGTATTGTTGCAAACACAAGGGTATTCCGTGGTGATGCAGCTGATGCAAAGATTATGCCTGCCATATGCATGTATCAGCAGCATGTGTATCAAGATTGCTGAAGGATGATCAAATTTGAAGGCTAAAACCCTTTATGCAGACTGCAAAAACTTCTAAATATTGCCAGTAAAGAACCTCCAAAGGATTACAATGACTGCTGCAACCCATGTACTCCACTCCTTCCATGACTGTTGTAACAAGGATAGTGTGGATATAGATTTCTTTACTTCAACCGAATGCTGATCCTGATCTTCCAGTGCACCTTCAATATCTCTCTTAACATACCAGTTTTAAAGACTAAGAGCAACTTCAATTTGTCCAAGATTCAGGCTTCGTCCATAGTTATACATTGCATCTATTTGCAGCATTGTAGTATCTCCTGAAAGGAGGTCTACCTCTACCTCACATGATGTGGCACCATGATTGAGATATTCGACAGTTGGATAGCAATGTGAGAGCTTTCTTTAGACTGTAATTTTTCTGATTTCTCAGATCCATCTTTGTCTAAGCATGCACAGATACTTCGAGCCATATCTGGTGGACAACTCAAAGCTACAGGAATCAGAATTGATAACAGCAAATTGGTCCTCTCTTTGACAGTTAACCGAAATCACTTCCATGCTGTCACATTTGCTTAAGGGCCTTGACCTAATATTACAAGCATGGTCCTTGTCTCCAATAGTGCTCTGCCAGGTCTATTTTTCTTATTTCTTTTTATGAATTTGTTCAATTGGTTCATCCAGATCAGCCAGCATTCTTGTGGACTTTGCTAAAACAGAGCCATTTTCAAGCTTTAGAAACCTTTCTGTAGCTGCTGCTCTTGCTATTGTAGCACCTCAAAATGCCCATGCATTTTGAAGGGTAACAGAGTGTATTTGAAAAAATACACATAAAGAAACGCAACAAATTAGCAATTATGATTTTTATAATGTAGGCCCCTCTAACTTCTTACTTTTGCTATGACCCTCAAGCACAAAGGCTCATTATACTTATTATGACCCTCTTACAGCTTAAAGTATCATCACCTCGCTGATTTGTTTTATGCCCACTACAATTTCCCAATGTGGGTGAAGCAGCTTGAGCACCCCACTAACATGGACACCATTTACTTAGAAAACATTGACACTTTGACTGATTGGAGGGTGGAGTTTGAGAAGCCTATTATGGATGAGGCATCTTCATGGTTCGAGGTAGAGGAGCAGCCCGAGGATGTGGATGGGGCAGGGGAGGATCTGGATGACCCACCCTTGTTAGGGGGGAAGGAGTTGGCCTAGCAGGAGGGCATTGGGACTAAGGAGGCAGCCTCATCACTAACCTATACATAGATTCATACTTGGACAACCACCTGATGCTCCAAGGCCTTCTAGTTATAGTGGCAAAAGAGCCCTTACCTTTTCCCATAGAAGGTGAAGATGGAATAGACAGCTAGCTGCTAGATTGATCTTCCGTAGATGACTGATCATGATGAGATACTTTTTATATATATTTGAAATTTTGATGTCATTTTGTATTGGTTATTCAGTTTTGTGTCCTTGACTAAACAACTATTAGGATTCAATATTAACTTTAATGTATCATTTGGAATCCTATACATCAATGTTTTTTCATATCTATGTGGCAATGTGATTATGTGATGTTGTTTTTGGTTTATATAGAAAAAAAATTGAAAAAAATGAATATTATTGTATTTTTTAATGCTTGCCGATTTTTACAGATTATTTCCCAATTATTCCCAACTATTCCCAATTTAATATTTCCAAGTGGGACTCCTCCATCATTGAGGAGTCAAAGGCCTTGGAAGATTCAAAGAAAACAAAAAATAGCAAATCCCTCAAGCGTGTCCTCTCCAATGTGTAACAAAATCATCCTCCAAGGTGGTTGACAATGTGAACAAGCTCTAATACTCTCCTCAAGTCTCTTCAAAGAGAACGATCCACAAGATGTCCCTCAAAATATGTGCAATAAACCTTTTAAATGGCACATGCCAGTCCTCTAAGCAAGTTGCACTATTAATATGCATGAAAAAAATGTACCATGAAGTCTCAAAGGATGGATCAATCCCTCAAGAAAGATAAATGGGGGTTCATAAATGTTTGACCGCATGTCAAAAATAGCAACCAAGGCTAGGACACCTCCTCAACAACCTCCAAGACTTGGTGTTCAAGGTGTAACAACTCCTCAAAGAATGTGCCAACAGCTAGATCCAAGAAGTCAACAAATAGATAGTGGCATCAATCCACATGTATAGTCATTATAATCCTCAACTAACTCCATGGGGCAGGGAACAACCCCATCAAAACACACCATAACATATGAAATTGCCTCAACATATGTGTCAATGGGGAGGAGCGATCCACTCAAGATGGTGTTCCATGTCCTCATGAATCAAATCAAGTGCCAAAAGCCTCCAACCATGCAAGGGAATTCACACCATGAGGCTCAAACCATATCATATCACACCAAAAGTAACCATTGAGAGCATTAAAACCATGTGAAAAGGGGTGTACAAGAAGAGCATTCTACTAGAACCAACAAACTGCCATGCCAAGGTACCATCGACATAATAAAGAAGTGTATAAGCATTAGGGTGTTCATCTAGTAGGCCATGTCTCACCATTGTCCAACCCCTTGGGGGGCTAGACCCATCATATGAATGAGCAAAAAGTGTAGCGCTCTCTAGACTTGATGAGCAAGTATACCATGAACAACACCATGATGCCAAGATAAATCATGTGAGGTGGGATGCTCCATAACCCATCAAAATAATCCACTAGGAAGCTGATCCATAAATAACAAGTATGCACATGTGAAGAGAGCACCAAAAGAAGGGCCATAACAATCACTCCAAAAGGGAGAAGTAAGTCTCCTCCAACCAAAATACCAACTCAATCAAATGATAGTACCATCTTCAAGCCAAGCACATGGGTGCAAGCAAAACTGTCATGAAGGTGTGTACCCCTAATCCATCCATTGTGATGAGGGGTAACAAGTTCCATGGATAGTGTGGACCTTGTGGATGCCAATAAATCTCCCTTCCACCACCACCTCTCCTATGTGTGCATCCTTAGCCTTGGGAGATCTGTACCAAGGGCAAGGACACATCCTTGGCCTAGGGAGATATGTACCTAGGTTGGGTCTATGTCCCAGATCTCGAGCGCAAGTCCAAGGATATTTGTTATGCACCTAGGTGTAGGATGACATCCTCAAAATAATCAGGAGATGCAACCTATGTCCCAACAAAAAATGAGGGACATCCCGCCAAAAAATAACAATGTTTCTTTGTTGGAACTTGGAAGTATGTCTAGGTTTAGCATTCGGCATTGTTTCAAGGACAAATTCATTGGCAAGCAACTTTGTATGGAGATTCACCCAGCCGAGTGCTTTCTTCTTTCTCCGAGATTAGGCATTGTCTTTGAATCGTTGTATTGTTCACTAATTGGCAGTTACGATGCAAGCAAGTCTTTTCCGATGAGCTCAATTCATTTCAATATTTTTTTCATATTGGGGGACAAGAGGTATGTATGCAATTGCTAGCTAAAGGATATTTGCTGATTAAGGATGCTACATATTTAAATGCTCCTGGATATTCTGATTTTATTTCTGCTATAGTAGCGATGGGGAAGAGGATATGATCCAGTTTTGTAATATACCTTTCCACCTTTATTTTCACTTCTATAAATATATCTTTGTTAATATAGGTAAATATTTAAAATAAAAGGATAAAAAATTGTTGAAGTATCATCAAATAGGAATAAAAAACCACATCCGAATACAATTATACTACTGCATTTAACTAGCCTACCAAAAGAAAGGCAATGGTCAAATGCTCGAAAAACTTTTAACAAGTAAATTTCAGTAGCAATGATGTGCCCAATTGATATGATGATCTATTTTTCCAACAAACTACGACAATTTATTTTAAGAAATAGAGCACAAGACAAAGGACGAGAACTTGGCAGAAAAGGCTTTAAGCCATTCTCAACATATGTAGTCATCCCATGATATCAATTTATAGTACATGTAATTGACCACCTCTAGATCTAGATCTCACTAACAACTCATCGGTGGATAATGACAACACCTCATCAATAGATAAGGATAACAACTCATAAGAAGGTGATCTCAGACTTTGTGATTGTCTAGGGACTCATAGTCTAACATTCCTCCCCTCAATCACAAGTCTGAATAATTATACTAGTAAGGAAACATGAACTAGTGCATAAACTGATATCATCTTCAATTTGAAACTTTTTCACTAAGCTTCAATGAAGATATGCCTGAAAAAACGTCAATATGGACATTGAATGGTTTATCTGAAATGGATTTTGAAGGAGTAGAATTTCTGGAAGTGAACAACTGGCATGCCTGAACATTCCCCTGGTAAATGGTGAACAAATAGGATCGCTGAAGTGCTCTCAAAATTTAGACACAATTAGGTGTCGAAAAACATCCCAATGAATAGTTGAAGAGCAATGAGAGGATTACAAATGTCATGCTAGATTTTCCCAAATATGTTGATTTGAAGAAATTGATTGAATTGTAGATATCTTGTTGAGTAGACCAGTTGCCATGTTGGAATTCCCAAATGTTGATTGAATTTTGATTGATAGGACTTTGACACTTGAGTTACAGGGTCACAGAAATCACTCACCACTTTGACAGAAAAGAACTCAAGATTGCAAGTGGAACTTGGAGATAATGCCAAGTATGCAGTCAAAGGGGTTGAATAGCTTTGTTTCAGCTCAAATCCAGAAAGCCTCTCAAGATGAGTGAAGTGTTGTATGTGCCTAGACTAAAGAAGAATCTACTCTCTATCTCTGCCATGGCGGACAAAGGATATGCAATAGCATTTGTTGATGGGCAGGTTCTTGCTTGGACAAGGGGATTGAGTCTTGACTCAGCAGAAGTCATTGGGACTCGTGATGACAATCTCTACAAGCTAATAGGATAGCCAGCTCACGCCCTAAAGAATGACAATGATAACCTATGCGAGCTTTGGCATAGGAGATTGGGATGCTTGCACCACCATGGCCTACCAGTGTTGAGGAAGATGGTTACAGGTCTCCTAGAGTTTGGAACTGAACACAAGGGAGTATGCAGAGGTTCTGCACTTGGCAAGAATGCCAAGGCTGCTTTTTCAAGCAGTGATAGTAGGTCCAAAGAGATCCTGGACCTAGTGCATTCAGATGTGTGTGGACAAATGTCAGTTCCATCTACGAGTGGTTGTCGATATTATGTGACCTTTATTAATGATTATTCTAGGAGGACATGGATCTTCTTCATGAAGACTAAGGATGAAGTCTTCAGTTGATTCAGGGAGTTCAAAGCCTTGGTGGAGAATCAGATAGGGAAGAAGATCAAAGTTTTGAGGTCAGATAATGGGGGTGAGTATACCTCCAATGAGTTCAAGAATTTCTGTAAGGAAGCAGGGACTAAGAGGGAGTAGAATACGAGGAGATCTTGTTAACATTTTAGCATGAAATCTTAGATTTAACAATAGATTATTAATGCAAGCTTAAGTTTTGTACAACAATATATTGAAAAATACACATTCATGCTAAAAATAAACTCAGCATAACTTTAGAACTTCTATTTAGTACATGGTTAATGAGTACATTATAGTGTTAGGATCTGAACTAAATCTTCAAATCTGAGCTTCTTCTGATACCTCCAGAAGCAATCTGCTTCACAAAACACTCTTGGTGCTTCTTGAGATGAATCTGGTTGTCCTTATTGACAAGTCGTACGGACCTCCCCTGAGCTTAGCTCTCAACAAAACAATGATAATTGAGGCCCTAGCTCGACCTCCTCTAAGAAGCTCAACTTAGCTCGTTGCCTTGATCACTCTCAGAACTCCCACTTAAGCTCAAATGGGGAGTCTCTCTTGTGATGATGAGAAATGAGGCTCTCTTGGTCTTTTATAAACCCTATTATTTCTCTCATTCTATCATGGCCCTTAGATATTCTCCTCAAGATCTAGATATGATGGTGGGGACTTAATCAATCGTTGAAATAACTTAAGTCAAGATCAACGGCTATGACTTAATCTCACATTGACTTAAGTCATCTCCCACCACTACTAAATAGTCTAGACATATGATGGACCCTTTCACATTGCTAGACACCCCCAATGTGAAAGTACCTGCTCGAGCTTCACTTTCTAACAAACCTTTGCTCCAGTGGCCAAGTACACTTCTATCAGGACAATCATTGTTCTCACTTCAGTCATGAAGTGGAAGATTCATCAGATGGATGTGAAGACAACGTTTCTCAACAGTGTGATTGAGGAGGAGGTATACATAGAGCAACCTCAAGGCTTTGAAATTCATGAGAGGAAAACTCATGTGTGCAGGCTAAAGAAGGCATTGTATGGACTCAAGCAAGCACCTAGGGCACCTAGGGCATGGTACTCGAGGATTTATGGGTACCTGCAAAGGTTAGGCTTTACCAAGAGTTACGCAAATCCCAACCTATATCTTCTACAGGTTGGTAAGGATCCTCTCATATTGGTGTTATATGTTGATGATTTGTTTCTCACAGGAGCTGAGAAGCTTATTACCAGGTGCAAGTAGGAATTGGCCTCAAAGTTCGAAATGAAGGATGTTGGATTGACGCATTACTTCTTGGGATTAGAGGTGTGGCAGCAGCCAGGAGAGATCGTCCTCAGACAAGGGAAGTATGCAGTTGAGATACTAAAGAGAGTTGGGATGATGGACTGTAATTCCATGAGCACACATATGACCACCAATTTGAATACGTTGGGAGCTTCATATTCAGACTTGGTGGATCCCACGATGTACAGGAAGTTGATTGGATCATTGATGTATTTGGTTAATACCAGACCCAATATTTGTTTTGTTGTCAACACCTTGACTCAGTTCATGGTAGAATCAAGGCAGGTGCATTGGGTTGCAACAAAACATGTGCTCAGATATCTTCAAGGTACGATTAGATTTGGTCTGAAATATGTCAGAGATGATGGAGTGAGGCTGCATGGGTACTCAGACTCGGATTGGGAGGGTAGTGTAATTGACAAGAAGACAACTTTTGGTGGTTGTTTCAGCCTGGGATCAGCAGTGGTTTATGGGTATAGCAAGAAAGACTTTCGTGGCACTCAGCTCGGCAGAGGTAGAGTATATGGAAGCCAACTTGGCAAGTTGTGAGGTTATTTGGCTTCGCAAGCTTCGTGTAAGATTATTTGATCGAGAATTGGAGCCCACCGTGATTAAATAAGACAATCATAGTTGTATCAATCTCTTAGAGAACCCATTGTTTCATGACAAGTCAAAACACATTGAGATCAGATATCACTTCATAAGAGACAGAGTACAGAAGGGAGCAATGAAGCTCCAGCACATTTCTACAGATGAGCAGATTGCAGATATTCTCACCAAACCCCTAGTGAAGGGGAAGTTTATCTACATCAGAGACAAACTAGGAGTGGTGGAGAATACCTCCCTTACTAAGAGGGAGTGTTGATTTTTGTAGCTTCGGGAGGCATTCCCATAAGAGGCCAAGGTGCCAGGCACGTGGGAATTTTTGTTTGCACCAGTTTATCCTTTCGTTTCGATGAAATCAGCCTTGGAATGAGGCTAGGACCTCATGGGCAAGTTGATGGGCTTTGTGGGCTTGTGTGGGGGTGCCACACCCACAAAGAGGATTAAAATATTATAATTAATTGTTGAGTCTAGGAAGGGCTCCTAAACTCACTCATTGGACTTACATATAAAGAAGAGATGTCATTGTGACATTTGATCATATTGCATGATGGAGTTAGCATAAGTAAGTAAGCACTTATGCTAGGATGGAGATTTCAACAAGGGAACTTCTGCACCTAGGCAATCTGGCCTACAGTTTTCTAGTTTTATTTTTCCGTTCTCGGCAGGAAGAGAAGGCACAAGTGTGAGGCAAGGGAGGCCGCATGTGTGGGAGGAGCAGCACACGTGTAAGGCAAGAAGGTCGCACGTGTGAAAGAAGTAGCCACAACAAGGAACAGGCCGCACGTGTGGACCTGTACGGTCCCCTAGCCACAACAAGGAACATGCCGCAAGTGTGGACTGTACGAACTGCACGTGTGGACTATACGAACCACACATACAGACTGTACAAGTCCGTACAATGGGCCGCACGTGTGACAGACTTGTACGAACAAGTCAGTATGGTCAGGTGACGTTAGCAACTCGACCTAGTGATGTCAGCAAGTTTGCAAGCTCATAAATTTGTTGAGTTGGTTGCTGAATTTTTTCTGAATTGTTGAAGACAGTTTGTCCTCGGTTTTGGTGAGTTTTCTGATTGGGAGAAGGCTGATTTTTGCCTTCAGAAATTTCTGAAATTGACATTTACAGAACTGAAAATTTGTGTCTCACATGTGTGGATGATTTATCTCAAATTTTTTATGTTTCTGCTATTGTAAAGTTTCCGTCATAATTTTAGTGTAAAGTTGTTCAGTGATTACAGTTAGGGTTTACTGTTAGATCACTAGGAAGCAATTTTCAGATCTGAAATTAGTCACACATAGTAGCATGTGAAAATTGACAGGAACAAATCGATGCTCCAAAACTTCAAATAACTTGCTACTCTTGAACTCATCCGTAATGTCCTCCTTTATCCCTGGAACATCAATTTTAATAATGTGAGACTTTGGAGTGTGGTGTCTCCTTCCAACCCACTCTTGTTAATGAAACTTGGCTGATGTCTTCACTAAGAACCGAGAGAGGGTTTTCTTGGGCTCCAAATGTGCCCAAGAAAAAAGGATCCTACCAAATGTCATTCCATGGGCTCCAAATGTGCCCTAAAATGTTTGGCACAGAGCCCTCACAAGTGACTCCTATTGCTTGTGACAAATTTTCTCATCATGAACCAAAATCAAATGATTGTTGAAGCTATGTACCTTTTTCGCGTCCATTTTGTGGTTGGATCAATCATTACAGGGTGTGAGTATTGTTGAAGTTTCATTTTCGAATGGTGAGAATGCCTGATCCAGCCATTTAATCTTCAACAAGACACAACACAAGAAGATAGCAATATGAGAGGAGAGATTATTGTATGGATCTTGACAAACCCATAGATCTGAATATCCCAATAGGACAGAGGTCGATCTATATCACAATCTTGTAGATCCAACATAATTCAAAGCACTGAGAGAACAATACCTAGGTGTTGTGGTTGGTGTGGCTAGATCTTTGCGTTACAAGAAGGCAATTGTGCACATTATATTTTGAAGTGAACAATAATCCAAATTTCTTGGAACTAAGCAAGAATTTTTTTTTTTATTAGATTTATATCACACTCAGATCTTTGAAATAGATCTTTGGCATATCTTTACGAGGTCGATTTTCTGCCACAAATCTAAGTGTGGAGGTTGAGCTTGCAACATATGAGGGCAATGGGCCTACTAGATCTGATGTCAATACCATAAGCTAACAATGGCACACTTGGACACCACAAGCACTTTCAACCCACATATATATCTTTATTTCAACATAAATGTTAAGAGCTATGAAAAAAAAATTAAAGAGACTTATACGACCTTGCTTGCCTTGACGTTGTAGCTAGTGTGCACCCATTGCTTTTCGTTTACCACATGCTCATCTTAACATAATCATCTCACACCATTGACTACTTGTATTGAACCTCTCATGGATAACTACCATGAAGGAGTCATATTTCCTCACCTTCCATGGAAAATTGCCATGGTGCTATCATGCTCTTAAGACCATAAGAGCTCTGATACCACGTTAAAAAATAGAGAACAAGACAAAGGACAAGAACTTGGCGGAAAAGGCTTTAAGCCATTCCCAACATGTGTATTCCTCTCATGATATCAATTTATAGTACATGTAATTGACCACCTCTAAATCTAGATAAGATAAGATAAGATAAATGTATTAATGTCCGACAAATGACCACTTAAGTAGGTCAATGGGACTGTTAGGTACAATGAGGTCTATAGTAACTCTATACAAAGCAGCTCCTTATATAAAAGCAAAAAACAGGAAGTAAAATAGAATAGAAGTATAATCTAAAACCTAGAGAGTTGACTCCAAAAATGGGCAGGTATTCTAGGAGAGAGATGTACAAGGTGAGCAGATCTAACTTCTATGGCACCACTAGTACGAGGCTACTTTGGTCCACTAGAACCATCTCTCCTAACATCCAAGGCCAAATGAAGAAAACTCAAAATAGATGTATACACGAAAGAAGAATCGGAAGAGGAGTTGGAATGAGTGTTGTGTTGTTGTCTGGAAGGAAGATCATGTCATTATGGTCTAGAATATCCCATCTAGAGACTAGTCCATCTACTAATATGAGGTCTGGTCTAGCAACACTACTGGTGTCTCACAAGGGTATAGTGCCCCATGTCCTCACTGATCTGGGATCATCTCTATCCATTTGTCGCTTGGTGCCCCTAGTCGGGAGCATCGTAAAAAAGGAAATCTTTCGTTGGGTGGGCGTTGGTCCAGGATGTGAATGTGGTTGGAGGATAGAAGAGCAGAGACGGAGGGACTCTTGCATGTATAAGGCCAAGCAGTACCTAATGAAGCTATCAAGCATCTATAGCTCTCTGAAGAGACCTCACTGACAACTCATCAATGGATAATGACAACACCTCTTCAGTAGATATGGATAACAACTCATAAGAAGGAAATCTCAGACCTTGTAATTGTCTAGGGACTTACAGTCTAACAATTTAGTTTTAGAAGTGAGTCATCAAATTAATTTTCTTGAATACAACATAAAACTATTGAAATCATCTTACCCATGAAAGGCAATCATGCAAAAACAATAATTGACAGGTTTAGGTCTTTGGACAACCACAACTTACAAGCAGTCCTAGGAGCTTCGTAAAAGCTAGCCCATGGTCACTTACAATAATATTCTTGCATTCAAAGTAGGGACTCTTTCAAGACCAAAAACTTTAAGCAGCTTTGTAGTCCTTTAATTTCTTCTTTTTGTTTTCCAAACTTATGATTTGGAAAGAATTGATGTCTTACTGAAGATCTAATATTTACTACATAAGAATTTGTGCGAGCATTTATTATATTCAACATACATAATCTTTTGATATATATTAAATATTTTTTTATGTGTATTTTTAACGAATTGATGTCTTATTGAAGATATAATATTTACTACATAAGAATTTGTGCCAATATTTATTATATTCAACATACATAATCTTTTGATGTATATTAAATATTTTTTTATATGTATTTTTAACAATTTGCAACGAATTAATAATATACTTCGATCACCTCTAGTTGTACTTGCAATCCAATTGCAAATCTTGGGTGAGCTACAAAAGGTATCTTCACATGAAGGGATATAAGTTTTATGTTGGAATTATTGATGTAATCTATACATGTGGCCACAAGCCCATTCATATGTATCATTATCTGATTCAAGCATTGTTCCACGGGGACGTGTCCCCCATGTTTCCCACATCCCCGGGACGAGGGGACTCCTGTGGAGGACATTTCCCCACATCCCCTTTTGGGGAGACAAGGGGGGACGCGACTCGCCAAGGTGGTGGATGAATCTCCCCGAAAGGGGGACCCCTAGGCGTCCCCCCTTGAAAAGGGGGACTTCTAGGTGTCCCCCGAAAGGGGGACTCCTGGGCGTCCCCCTAATTTTTTTTGCCTAATAAGACTTATAAAACAAAAATTTTAATTTAAAAAGGAAAAAAAAATAAAAATAAAAAACAAATATATATATATATAAGATAAAAGTTAAAACACAATTAATTTATTAAATTTTAAAAGCTAAATAATTAAAACACAATTAAATTTTAAAAATTAAAACTTTAAACACAATTAAATTTTAAAACACAATTACATAAGTTATTTAATTTTTAAATCAATGTATCAATATTTATTATTTTTCTATTTATGTTTCAACTTTCATTTATGATTTATGAATCAATTTTTTTCATTACTGAATTTGAATTTGAATTTTGAATCATTTTTAATAGTTTATATCATTTACAAATTTGAATTTTCAATTTACTAATTTAGTAGTATTTAGTATTTTAGTATTAACTGATGAATTTGCATGGGATGAACATTGAATTGTTATTGTTGAGATTTTATCATTATTAATTTTATTTTTAAAAATATTTATTTTGTATATTTTATATTATATATGTGACGTCCCCCATTTCCCTAAAATCCCTACAATTTGGGGGTACTTCCACACGTCCCTCCTGTGCGTCTCCCCGCACCCGCATCCCCCCGTCCCGAAGACTCGGTTGAACATTGGATTCAAGGTAGTATTCATTGGATTTACTTGGTGATTGTCGCTTTTAGGTTTGCCTAGCATTTGTAGGGTTTTTGCATTGTTTGGGGATCTCTACTTTATTTATTTTGTGGAAAACTAGGTGCAATGTTGTTTTTGCATGAGGTTAGCTCCATGCCTTCCTTTTGTTCTATGTGGCAGGATGAGATACGCCATCAACATTTGGCGAAATGAGCTCTCTTGATAAAAGATGCCCGCTCTTTGGATCCAGCTGATTATTTTGACTTTATTTCAGCTCTTGTTACTCTAAGGAAGAGGTTATGATCATCATTGTATATACCCTTCCATTTTTTTTGTACAAAGCTTTTTAAATACAAAACATATTTCACAACAAAAAAAAACTATCGGTAAGGCCATATTTTATTTCATTTAGTGTATACTAGGCTTATGGTTAAGGTCGACCAAATCAAACTTGATATGCAAGCTCAATACCCTCTTGGGATGTGCACCCTTGTTATGTGGGCCCATAACCCCCATTGGGAGGACGCCTCACTTGAGTTGTTAATAACTCAAGATCTCATTTGTATCATCTCATAATGTGATCTTCTTGATCTGAAATACCAAGTGTTGTAAGCCTAAGAGCACTTAAATTTTGGTGTTTTTCTTTAGTGATTGGCATTTTTCTCTTGGGCACACTGGTGTATTTCTGTTTTCATCACTTGTGCTTTGCTATTCCACTCTGTCTAGCACACTCGATCTATCTCTCTCTAGCCACTTTTGAGGAGGCTATTTCGGAATTTGGGTGAGAATTGGTTCCATCAATTCATATGTTGACCTTTAAATCTCAACATGGTATCAAAGCAGGTGTGAACATGCTATTAGAGAGGGTGCAAACCTTACTCTTTCAATTCTTTTCACTGATCCAAAAACTATTTGCTAGTGGCATCTTTGTTACAGAGCGGAACTAGGGTTTGCTTGCATCATCTCTTCTAGGGTTTATCTAGTGTTCTAGAGATATAACCCTAATCTAGGGATGTGCCTTCCTTCTCATTTCTTGACAAGTGTTTGGGGCCTCAACAAGCAACTTAGGTGAAGTTCTCCTTATAGATAAAAAGATCAAAAGATTTATTTGGTTCTCCACATTCAAGATGGCTCTGCATGGAAACGTGGATTTTGAACATTTGTTGGAAGAGATGCACATAGGCCATAGAGACTTCCCTAGGACAACATGAAAAGATGATTGAGCCGTGCTGTGATTCCTGTAAAATACACAACACAACACAGGAAATGAATGACAAAGAGAAGTACACAGAACTGCAGAAATCTGGAATTTCCAGTTAAGTTTGGAAACTGTCAATTTTAGCCCAAATTTCAAAATCTTTATTTGCAGCCAAAACATTTAAAAACCATCACCAATAGACACGTAGTGAGGGTTCTGGTTTAACTTTTGGGTTAAAAATGAAGTTGTCATAGTTGGTAACTTCAAGAATTTTAAGTCAAAATTACCTTCTTTAATGGCACAAAGAAACCGCTGTAAAATACTTCAAACAATGACTTTTTATTGCTTTACTGAGAGATACATCCAAATGTAAGAATTGAATCTTTGAGGGAAAAGATTTAAGAAATAGTGCAGATGATGCACTTGAGAAATGCTCAAGTGAGGGAATAGATGAGTGACAAAGATGTGATGATCCAGAGGATTTTGTAAAAAATCGGCAGGAATACTTCTGCTCAAAAACGCAAATTAAAGAGGATAGAGCTGAGAAATGTCTGATGTATGTATCTGTCCCAAGCTACCCAAACTGCCTCACATAAACCTGATGATTGTTGTATCCAAAGACCAATGAATACTCAAGGTGCTCCTTGCAGTACAAACACCGATAGCTAGAAGATTGTCACCCTCTAGCTCCAAAATCATTAGGTTTTCGTCCAAGAATCTGCTGCTTGTATCCACCACTTTCAACTGCTCCAAACCTGTGTTTTCCAATGACAAAGCATAGAATGAATCCCCCAAACAGCCACCGTCTTCATTTCTTCATTGATACCCCCAAACCCTAACCACCATCCTAAGGGAGAGAGTATGCACATAAGAGTGGGGTGAGAGCATGAGGGTGTGTAGTAACATTAAAAAATGGTTACACCCCTTTTGCCAATGCCTAGACGCATAACCCTTTGTTCAGGTACACATAAGTCAAGTGCACACTGCACACTGTATTTTACCAACCCCCAACACTCAACATTTAATTAAACCCATCTTATGTGAAAATGTATGACCCCCTGACACAAGTCATCTCATAACTCCTAGATTAATGGTTGGATGTCCACAAGGTT
>ML833752.1:22531-41813 GCA_009831015.1 Picea engelmannii
GTTGATATTTCACATGTCCCTAGGTGCAGTAGCATATGTGGAGACATGCCACATCACCAAGAGCTAGAGTTGGATTAGCACCTTGCATTCTTTGCTTGCATATGATCTCATGTGGTGGTGCTACATAGATTAGAGACTTGGTTGATGGAATGTTTGGTATATTGATGGTTGACTTGACATGTGGTTCCACTCCCACATGCCTTAGAACATATTCTGAGGAGTGCTCCACTTTGTGCACATATCTCTAAAGCACCCTATTCCAATTTCCTTGGCCTATGGTATTGAGGCAGTGTGGATGGTATTGGCAGATGGTTTCATGTGGTAGCACATGGTTTTGGGTTTTTCACACTTGCTTAGTGGAATGCTCTCTTCTTGTTGCAGGTACTCTTAGGTTGTTCCACTTTTGGCCCTTTTTTGGAGGAGATATGGGTGCACGTGGACCAACATTTTTTGCATTTATTGAGCACTCCATCAGGAACATGTCCCTAGAGCACCTACTTTCCTTGAGGCCTTTTGGAGATGGATCAAGTCAAAGGAACGTGTATCTAGGTCTTGATGCACATTCTTTGAGGGCACCCTAGTTTTAAGGGGATAGTTATAACTACCATTGTGTAGTATCCCCAGTAAAGATGTGCTAGGATATTACAGTTTTTGGTGTGCGTTTTTGTCAAATATTTTGCACATAAAGCCTACTGCTGATTAACAACTTTAACAAACAGTTTATAGGTAGTTGGACATTTTGTCGAACATGTTGTATGCATCCAATAAACTCATAAGATATAAGAGACAATATGGTCATTTTATTATGAATGGAAATTCCAACAGTAATACAATGTCTAGGGGCTGCTATGCAGCTGCAACATAACAATAAACACACAAACAATAACTCAAAAATCTGGTGGGCAATGCCAAATGTCTCTACAGTGGTTGGTACCAAGCTAATCCAAGTCTAACAATGCTAGAAACCCCTCACAACTCTGCAGCGAGCCTGTTGCCTTCCTTTGGATCCCCTATACTCATTAAAACAGGCCTGCGGCCCCCCTCCTAGACCACTCGGCTCAATAACAAGCCTCGCGGCCTTCTCCTCTAAACCCCACGTGGTCCACTAGTAGACCCGCGGCTCCTCCAAGACCCCCGTAACCCTGCAAACAAGTAGATGGTGCCTCTAGGTACGTACCTTCATGGCCCCTCCTGGGAACACAGATCTGTAGAAGAGAAGTTATCGAATCTTCCAAAAGACCCTTATCGGCCTCCAAAGATGGTAAAACCCTCACAGTTCCACAAAATCGCTACAGCCCTGCAAATATAGAAGATCAGCCTCCTCAAAGATGCTCCACAACCTTACTGATCAAATCGATACTCCTCCAAACTGAAGATAAACACTATGATGAAGCTCCTATGGAAATCCTTGGTGGATCCCCCTCTTGGTCTAGCTAGGGTGGATGTTTCACCACCGAAACCAAACTGAAGTGTGGAAGGGTTTTATCAAAACCTCAATGAAAACTTGGCTCTCAAGAGCAATCTCAATAAAAGATCAAATCATAATGAGGAAGGTGAAGTGCTACCCTTCCTTTATACTTCTTCGAAGCCTTCTAGATCTTTCCCCTTTTTGACCAAATCAAATATGACCATTATTTCCTCTTAATATTTACTTAAACTTTAAAAAGTCACTTTTTAATGTTAAAGTTATTAATAATTTATCTTTTTACTTAATGTCACTTTAGAATGTAACATCTTTTGGCTAGTGACATTAAATAAACCTCCTTGACTCCCTTTTTCTTCATTGACTATAGCCTACGAGAATCGTATAGGGCCTAGGCTACTAAGTCATCCTCTATCATGATCAATTGGAAGGGGACATTACACATTTCCCACATTTGCACACCTATCAATGAGATCCACATAACTACTCTTCCTATTTTTGGCATGAATTTGGTATCTCAATGTTGATGGACTCTCTCACCTAGTAGAATGCTCCAATAATCATTGCATCATGGCACACTTATGGAGGCATAACTACTATTTGCACATTTATTAAGGGTACCCACCTTTGGAGATGTATTTTAATATTTTTTTGGTCCCAAAGCCTCCTCTTTACACACATTCCAAGGGCACACTATTCTTGAGGCTTTTTGGGAGGATGAGTTGGATATAAAGGCACATCGATCAAGGCTAATGCACATTCCTTAAGAGCACCCTAGCTCCTCTTGCTATATTTAGCATTATTTTTAGCATCCCAAGGAAGAATAGTTACCTTCCTTGTTCAGCACTCCCTTGACATACCTTGACATAGTCTTATATACATTTTTTATTGGTCATGCTTCGGTAGGTGAGCCTCTTGAAGAGTGCTCCAAGAAGAATGAAGACAAGTGGCATAACAAACTATTATACTTGGTCAAAGAAGCATTAGTTGAGAGGGAACCTTTAATGAGAGGTTGACATGTGGCATCAAGACTCATTCCAAACTTCTCCCATATTTTATTATTTTTTGGAGGAGCACCCTCTTAGAAGAGATTATTGTGCATGTAATTTAATAATTGTTCTAGGAGAGAAAAGTGGAGGATCTAGAATCCACTAAATGATATTTTGTTGTAAGGAGGTTAAGCTAGAAGTCTATATAAAGAATATCTTTCTCCATTATTGGGCATGGTTGGATCAATTAGTTCCAGTTCTATGATCCAAACTCTTTGGAATGGACAGATTAGATAGGTTGGATCAAACAGATATTTCTTGGAGATCCCCTCTATGAGCTTAGTTGAATATCTTGTGAAGGCAATGTGGAGGTTCTTCATTCTTCATCCATCTTGCTATTTTTTTTATTGTTGGTTCATTTAAATTATGTTGCAAAGGGATTTCATATTAATGGAAAAACTTGTCATCCAAAGAAGGGATTTGGTTGAGGTGTTTCCTCTCCATCTCCCTTGTCGAGTTTTGTTATTAAATTAGATAATTTTGTGTCGTCATTTCAATGAAAGGTAGATCAAATTTCTGGTTTGTAGCAAGGTCAACCCTTTGTTGTCATGCATGTGTATAATTAAGAAGCACCTTTGTAAGGGCCTAGTAATTTTCTATAATCTGAAATAGCTTTCATATGAAGATTTTAGCATGTCGTAACAGCACTATCTGACCCCCTCCATACATCTTATTCAAACCCTCTTAATGCCTTTAGACTCCATTGGCGCAAATTGGATAGGCACTAGTCTTGGTCCACTATCATGTTCATTTTTTTCAAGTTTATCATACACTTTACTTAGGGACACCCCCCTTGTGTTGGAGGAGAGCTAGCCTAAAGTAAGAGAGGGTGTTGTTGTGGTGACAATGGACAACCCCTCTTAGTTTCCCTAAGGTTGCACTTGTGTTCTAGGGCTTTACCACTTTAAGTACAAGTTTGGGAGGTAACACTCCCAGAGTAAGCCCCTTCCTCCTTAGATATCCATTGTCAATCTTGGGTCTCTCATGCCACCTCCTTTACGACATGGAAATACAATCCTTGGTTTTTGTTTCCTCTCCTACCTTGTGTCACTTATTTTCCATGAGATCCATTAAAAGATATACCAAAATTTGACAAAGCAGCTAATGGGGAGGGGTTTCAAGTTGAATTTCTCAAGGTTCTGAACTATATCATCTCAATTCATCATCAAGATGAGTAATCAATTTTGGGACCGCCAATTCAACTTATTTATACACAAAAGCAAAGCAATGAGATGAACGTCAACTAGGATTGCTAAATGCAGAGAGAACAACCTACTCCCACTCATTTAAGAGATGTTGGCATGATAATTAATGTGATGGTTTCTATATTGTTGGATTAAAGGTATTTAGTTCTCACTAACCTTCAACCCATCATCTATGTTTAAGTTCTTGAGATTTGTTATTTTGATGGCCTCACTAAAATGACACTTTGAGTAATGATCCACCTTGTGATGACCTCAGTAGAAATGTGGTACTTTATCTTATGGGAGTGTTCATCTAGGGCCAAGGAGTAAATGCTCTCATGGAGAATGTCTACACTATTTCCTTAATCCTAAACAAGATTGAACGCCAATCTCTTTGATATAAAATTTACCACACAAACACAAATCTTGCAAACTCCCTTATGTTGTTAAGGATTTGTGGGATCCTTGACAGATCTTAGCAATTGTGTAATGGTGCTTAGAGGTTTAAAGGAAGTTTAGATCTACTTTTTCTTGAGGAAATTAGTTATCTTCTTTGTAACGACTTAGATGTATAGTAAAAATACCTTGCACACTATGACTAGTCACAATGGATATGTTGTTGTCTGTGACAAACAAAAATGGCACACACTCTTGGGTTATTTCATTGGTCGGATTCCACTTGAGTCTATCATAAAGGTCTAGATTAAGGAATTCTCAAAGACACATGGTTGGCTCTACACAACCACTCATAGCCTAACAAAAGGTTTTTTGGGTTTTCCTTTAGAAAGAAGTCACACTGTAATGACATTATTGCTTGAGTGGATTTGTCGCAATATCTCATCGTTATTTCCCTAGAAGGAAAAATTTTCCCACACAAAGTCACTTAGTTTTGTTTTCCTTTTCAATTGAATTCACAAAGCTCTCTGCTAAGTTTTAGGATTTTTTGGAGCTAATATCTGCACCCATTGGTAGTATAGTTTTATTC
The DNA here is from genome assembly GCA_009831015.1 of Picea engelmannii. NCBI lineage: Eukaryota > Viridiplantae > Streptophyta > Pinopsida > Pinales > Pinaceae > Picea > Picea engelmannii. Next base: position 27,173 of record ML833752.1, read on the forward strand.
GTCGTGAACCCACCAAATTACTTAACCCTAGGTTTAAAAGAGTTTGTGTACATACATGTTGGGGATAGAGTACTACACTAATTTGTGAGGTACATCACAAAATAACAAAAATGCCCCCTCCACCTAATGCACCACTAGCCAAACCTTCATGGGTCTAAAGGTTGGCACCAACAAAATTGGTGCCCTCAACTGTAGAAAAGGGCATCCTTGGTTCCTCTTAGGACTCTTCTTAAAGGGAGGAGGCCATATGGCCAAGTCATCACCCTCACTAATACACTCTTAGCCAAATGTGGAGGTTGAGGAATACTTAAAGTAACCCCAACATCTCAAACTTGATGATTATATTTGAACCCCTAATCTACAAAAATGTTTTTGGTGTGTTGAATGACACAAATGGCCATGAGGAGATGGACTTCTACACCTCCAATTAATTATGAACTTGATGTCTTGGAATGTTGTGGGCTTGACAGACTCCAATAGAAAATCAACAGTGCAGAAGATGTAGAATTTGATACCTAGTTTTGATACTCTTTGTTTACAAGAAATGAAAATTACAAGTTTCATGCTTTTAACCATAAAATATATATAGCCACATGCTTTTGTCTCTGTCTTTTTTAACATACAAAAGGGAAGGGCAGCAATTGACTTGGAACATTTATCTCGCTATCCCTAACAGTGATTGTTATCAWCTCAGGTACAAACCCAACCCAAACATTAATCTAGACCCTACTGAATTTAGATGGCCACATTTTGGTGTTGGMMAAYATTTACAAGTCCAATGATATAATTGAAAGGGTGGTCTTTTGTATGTGGATGGATGAYAATTTACCTAATGCCCACTAGTTGATATGAGGGGATTTTAATATTAAACATGGTTGAAACCCCRTAGGACAAAGAAGGAATTCATCATATTGGATGCCTTAAGGGGAGAAAYTGGTCTAGAATGGCCTAAAGGCTAAGCTAGGCCTATATCATCCCACTAACATAAGTAARAATGATTTGACTATGCTTGATATACTTTATCCAATTTCTTCAAAGGCATCAAAAGAGTCTTGAAAAGGCATAAGGCCCATGTTGTCGAAGCAAAGCACATTCTTTTTTCATCATTAGGGGGGTCARCTAGTCGAAGTAATTATTCAGGCTACCCCCTTTGACCATCACCTATTGTATTCTCTCTCTCCTGTGGCRTAGAAAAGATGTGCATTCAKAAGGCTTAGTTCTTGTTGAATATCTCCCACCTTCCACAACCTAGTTGCATTAACACCATCCAATAAGTATGGAGCCTTCTCCCTAGGCCAAGAGGAATTGAAGGTTGGATCCTCTGGTGAGGGCATACCATAAATCAGGTCACCCTCTTCACCAATGGGTGTGGACAACAAATTGCAGTTATGAAAAAGCATCACAAGGAAATAAAAGATGAGTTCGAGGATCTCAATCAAAGATTGCAATTATCACCCTATGATGAAGAGTGGCAAGCTTGATTTACAAAACTTGTGCACTTTCATAAGGTGGATGAAATCGGACATGCCAGAGAAGCTCAACTTTGTGCTTGTTTACATTACATAAAGTCTACAAATAGGCCAACTAAGGCATTTTTAAAATCTTAAGATACTTAAAGTCCTTAGAAAAGATAGCAACCATCAAATTAGCAAGAGGTTGCATCACAAAGATAAAGAGATTGAAAAAAATTCCATAGCTCATTACAGGATTGCCTTTCAATCCTAGGGATCACTGATAAGGGGAAGGTAGGCATCCAAACATGCTTGGAGGGCCCCACCGACTTTCACTAGAACGTGAGAAGGAATGTGAAAGAGAATTTACTCTTAATGAGCTAGTTGCTTCCTTGATGGAGATGGTTAACAATTTCCTTATGAGATCTACAAAACCATGTGGGATTTTGTTGGTGTTGATTTACTTAAGTTTATAAAGAATCCTTATTGAAGTAATCCCTGGGAGAGAATATTAATAAAGGTTTGATTTGGTTCATTCCTAACCCTAGAGATCCTAAATTACTAACAAGATGCAGGAGTATAACTCTTTTCAATGTATCATACAAGATTTTGGCTAAGGCCATGGCCTTCAGAATTAACCACATTCCTCATGCCTATAACTATTCTCAATGTATCATACAAGATTTTGGCTAGGACCATGGTCTTCATAATTAAGCACATTCTCCTTATCATTATTCGACTTGAACAAACAAGATTTGTTCGAAGCCAATTCATCCTTGATAATATTATCAATGTTTCGTTAGGGGTGGAATGGGAAAGATGCCTTTTTTGGATTCCCTATTCATCAAGTTAGATTTTGAGAAGGCTTATGGCAAAGTAAAGTGGCCTTTCATTTTAACTATGTGTAAAGCCCTAGTTTCGCCAGTGTTTCAAATGCTCTCTTGCAACAATATTTTCCATAGTTACCATAGACAATTATACATTGGGAGTCTGATTCAAAAGAAATAAAAATTGAAAGATACATCTTATAATTACAAATAATAAAGAAAAAAGTAGAAGGGGGTATATACAATGGAATTCATAACCTCTTCTATAATGCTACTAGAATTGAGATAAAATCAAAATCTGTTATGGGATCAAGAGATTGGGCATCATTGATCAACAGGGCACCCTTAGCCAGAAGCTAATGGCATACCTTATCGTGCCACATGGTAAAAAAAACAGACAAAGAGCTAACCTCATGCTCAAAAACAAACTTACACCTGATCTTCTAGAGAATGAACCAGGAAAAGATCCTCAAGCACTACCAAATCCCAGTGAAGGCAAAGCAAACTATAGAGCGATAACCTCCAAACAAGGTAGCACAGACATGAACCCTGCCCTATAGCAGAACTAAACATTGATCCTGGAAAAACTCCTAGCAAACTAGCACTTACAGAAAATGTGCTTCATTGTCTCCAAGCAATGACAAAGAGGGAAAAGGCCATCAAAGCGCCCACTCTTGGCCAAATGAGCCTTGGATAGCATCCCCTAATACATGACTAGTCAAGCAAATACCCTCAGCTTATAAGAAAGTCGAACAAACCAAACACTGTGGAATCTACACACCCATCTATCCTTTGGGTCAGTCAATGCCCATCTCACAATGAGAAGTAGGGATAATGGATGTATATGATGCAAAATAGAATACATTCATTGAGAGTCATATTGTTGTAGAGGCCGCCCAAAACTCCATCCCCAATCCCTCTATAGAGGCCTAGGCATCCCTATATTCATTTTGAACACGTTTGTCTCCGAGATGAGCTCTCTAAACTCCGTAACTGACAAATAGTCATTAGTCCATACTCCTAAGCTAGGAAGTGTCAATCCTTCTAGGAGCATATGGTTGCATCCCACAAATCTAACCAAAAGAAGATGCCATTCCTACTCAATCTAAGCACCTGAAAGCAGAGGCATTTCTACAAACAAACCTTGCATCGTGCTAAATCCCAACCTACTCTACTACCCTCCCAATTCCATCAAACCAAACCTACAACAGCTTTCCAAGCTAACGATGTTCCTGAAAATGAGTGAGCCCAAAACCTGAAACAAGTGGGTGTAGGAAATAATATCACACAAATCAAAGGCACCCCGCACCCTGCCTATATGCTATGCAACCATCATCCCATGTGAAACGATACTTGCTAGGGAGCAAAGCCCTCTATACACCTCACTACCCACTTGGTTGAAAGAACATCACCTTGAGTGGAACATCAATCAAGCCAAGTCCTCTTTCATCCTTGGCCATAGTACAAACATCCCACGAAACTGGAGGAAGGCCCCTTTCTCCACCATACTTGGACCACAAAATCTGCTCTAGCCACCAAAACTAAGTCCTACTAGGAAACCAACAAGAGACATAATACATGAGAAGCCTGAGAATACACCCTACAACTGTCAATTTCCCGACAAATGAGAGGTCCTTATGATACCAAACATGGAGTTTGCTCTAGAGAAACTAATCCCACGGAGACAATGGCGATAGACCCATCGCAAAAGCAATGCCCAAATATCTCACAATTGCCCTAGGGCGAAATACATGTCCAGGGTAAATCCAATCTAGTAGAGAATCCAACCCAACCAACCAAAAATTCATCTTGTGGTAGCTAACCACAACATCCATTGTAGAGCAAAAAGTGTCCAAGTAGGTAAGGGCCCAATCAACCGAATGGGGCACACTCACAAAGAAGAGAGAGTCATCTACAAGATGGTTGTTAACCATCTCTAAATCATCGAGGGGAAGAATGCCCTACACTTGCCCCTAAATACGAGCAGCCTCTAAAAAATCCAGCCTCAAAACATACAAATACGGAGCTAGGGAGCACCCCTAGCAAATAGACCAATGTAGGAAAATTCATGAGGACATGGGATTATTAACTAAGACAAAGGCTAACATGTTAGTGGAGAGAGTGTTCACCATGGACACGTACCTTGGTCCAAAACCCAAAAAAGTCAGCATCTCAAAAACCTGTTGGAAAAGTAATTTTCGAAAAGTTCCCAATCACGAGAAGCTCTTTTTGAAAATATCTCAAACTACTTCTCACATGTTCACATGGAACCTGTTCGAAAGTTCCTGTCCGAGCTATAATTCTCTACAGTTTATAGAAGACCAAAGGCAATAAACAATCCCCAAATCTGTAATCTTGCAGAGCAAACTAACCTGCATGAGTAGAACACTAGAAAAATCCGTCAAATCTGAGAGTCAAATGTAGAGCCCATAATTCAAAAAATTAGAACCTGCTTTTGCAGCAGCAAGATGAATTTGTGAGCAAACCAGATCTGCACAAAGTAGGCCAATGCAGCAAATCCGTCCAAAACAGAGAAGTGGGAGCAGACCTATTCATGAGTTAGGAGAAGAAACCAAAACAACACAATCCAGYAGCAGCAGCGTGTTRTTTTAGCAACAAACCGAAACTGAACTTTACTTGGAGAAGAAACCCCGAGTAGAAAGAAGAATGAATCAGAGTTAGACAGAGCCAGTCGTTAGCAGAAGTCCACAAGTGCAAATTTGTGAAAAACAATTTACACATCCTGAGAAAAATGCATAGCAGAGAAGTAGTTTTGAGTTTCACAATTCAAATTTCATTCTGGATGCCATCAGGTGATATTCTTGAGTTGAATGATGTTTTGTATGTTCCTGATTTGAAGAAAAAATTTCTTTCAATCTCTTGTATGGCAAATTTTCAGTGTAGTGTTGCATTTGAAGGACAACAGTGCACTATCAATGATTGCAGTCTAGCAAGTCGAGGGACTTTGGCTAGAGGTGTGCGAGATGGTGGCCTTTACAAGTCATTTGTTGATCCTATGGTACTTGTACATACCAGTAGGAAGTTGGGCAAGCAGAGCATGCATGGCGTGATGCCATGGAGATAGGTTCAAAACCTATTCAGGAATTAGTGATTGATTCCAAGCTTGCAATTGATCGGAGTATTGAAGAGTACCAAGACAGGGTTGTTGGATTTTCTCAAAAAGAGGGAGTTGACCTTCATAAAACTCTTTCTCCAATTACCAAAGGATTCTCTCAAAAAGAGAAAGTTGACCTTGTTGAGGGTTTTGCTTCAATTGTCGGAGGTTTTGAGGTGCATGGGCTAGATACCCATGTTTACAGTTTGTTGGAGGCCCTGTGTAGGTTGCTGTTTGCACTATGAACTTGGTATTTCAGAATGGAAGAGAATTGTTCAGATTTTTATCTTTGTGATTTTGATAGATCTGATCCACTTGTCTTGGTCTTGTATGGAGATGTGATCATCTTTGCAAGATGCCTTGAACAACTCATGATGTGGTGTCTAAAGATTTTGGCCCGTGAAGTTGATATGAAGGATGTTTGAGTTTGGCAGGTTGTTGATGGTGCACAGTTATGTTCTTTCAGATTCACAGGTGGTCAAGCCCCTAGAAGAAAGGAAGTTCGAAATGTTGTGATAGAATCTTGTTTTGTTGGATACAATGAAACTTTCAAAGCTTACATGATTTACATTCTAGCATAGTGGAAGACTATGGTGAGCCGAGATGTGAAATTTGATGAGGATGTATGGTCCTCAAGATCATAGGTATCTCCTTCAATGATTGAAGGGAGTGAGGAGATTGTTGTTCCAGAATTTGATTCAAAGGTAAGAGAAGAGTCAAATCCAGGTGTGCGTGAAGAGAGCTTGAGGAAAGATACATCCCCACCCTCTACTCTAGCCCCACCCTCTACTCTAGCCCATAGGAAGCCAAGATGGCTTACTTAGACATTGCAGGATGCAAGAGAACATTTGGGAGCACCTAGATCTTCGATGAGGGCGAGTATACCTCCTGGAATATAGGCTAACCATATTTCATTAGCTACTTCCATTTGTGAGCCTTCCAATTGTTTTGAGGACATCATGTGTGATGCCTTGATGGAGGAGAATGATGTTTGGATGATTGTTCTTTTCTAGGAGCCAGTGATTGATTCTGAGACCACAGCAAATTCAAATTTACAATTGGAAGGTTTAGTTGAGATGCGGAGGGAGAAAATTTTGGTGAAAACACTTTCCTTGTAAAAAGGGAGTGTTAGCTTTTGGGATTGCTCTAAAAGTGTTTACACCATGCTTGAGAGTGCTTCATGTGATGAGTGCATGGTGTGATGCCTACCCTTGATTGTACCTTAATGGACATACACATTGGAAAAAGCTCACTTGTGTATTGTTATATGTTGACTTGACACTTATGTGGTGCACTTCCTTGGAAGGTTGGATTCCTATGTGGCATGATGACATTCCTCATGAGGCACACATGGAGGGGTTGGTTGCTTGCTTGGGAGGAGAACTCATTTAGAGGAGCTTTGGGGCATTTAGGAGGAGGGCGTTGAGCTCCTAGGTTGTAGCATACCCAGTACCCTCTGTAGCTATTGAGGATACAAAGTACACCATACTATACCAAGTGCATGTTGATTTTAGCTCCGATAGCATTTTGTCATATACCCAGCCATCTAATTGGGCTGAAATCAACATTCTATAGCTCTGATACCATATTTCCTCACTATCCTGCTATTTATTAATTAATGCGTGCAAACATAACAACATAGGTTTATGCAAACACAGTTAAAACATTCAATGGCGAATGACACCATAGTTACAGATAAGCTTATACATGGAAATAGAAACAACATGCAATTATTAACATAAACAACAATAATTCAACATAATCATAAATAAATCATAACACTTATCTGTCTAGGTAATAACCACCAACTGCTTGCAGAGGAAGGATGTTCCATCCAACCATAAGTTCTTTTTTGCATTTAATCTCTCTGCAACAAGGCCACCCTTGATCTAAGGCTAGAAATCCAAAAGGGAGAAATCACCTATGGTTGGCTCTAACTCTCTTCACACAACCCATTTCCCATAATTTCACAATCTATAAACTCCTACAGCTATCTCAATCCACCAGGTCTCTTTCCCCATTAGCCTACACAACCCAAGGGATGGGATCCCCTTCTCTACCACACAGTCCCTCGGGCTATCCCACTTCCCTCCAAGGCTCCAGCACAGACCAGCCAAGAAATCTCACTACTAGGGACTCCAGGGATTCTCAGTTGTAACTAAGTTTACTCCAATGGAAACAATTAACTATACAGACAACCATAATTCTTCATAATTTCATGACATTCATACCCATCATTCTATTACAACATTCATACCGTAGCTTAAGCTCAAAGACAAGGCTCCCAAGGAAAAATGAACGTTGATCCCCTTGCATGACCAAAATCATGGGATATATTTGCATGATTATGATGAACCATGTGTCTTCATAAGAAGCCCACATATCTCCCTCTGGAAACTAATCCCAAGGTTGATAAGACTTAGGATACATAAAGCAAAGGTTGATTAGGCTAAGGTTTAAGGACTTACGCTCACAATAAAATAATATTATCTCTCTTTAGCCCGTTTGAGCCCGCTAAGCACTCTTTCTTTCCCCTCTTGTGGAATCATACCCCATTCTTTCATCTTTCTCCAGCCTATGATGTATTTTTATTATTCAATGTTCCATTTACATATTACATTGTTCAGCTCTCAACCATTCATTATGTACACATATACATTACTATTATGGGAATCAAAACTGGGGGTGTTAGGTAGCATGGGGTCACTTGGTTGCTTACATGGAGGCTTGTGCTTGACTTGAGGAAGTTTGGGTTCAAAAATGTTCATGAGGTGTGGTGGACCTAGAGGAGCACATGGCTTAGGAGGTAGCGTTGGAGCATTGGAGAACTTTGGAGGAGTGTTAGACCTTGTCTTGCGGAAAGCTCACCTTGAGACCTTTGCTTGATGGGCATGCTTACCTTGGAGCTTGACATGTGTCACCTTAGAGTTGGAGTGCTTCACATGTGGACCTATCTAATGATTAGTTAGGTTGCTTGAGATAACTGGTTGTGAACCTTGTCCATTTTACTATTGTTGGCCTCCCTCACCTATTCTATATAAAGGGAGGGGATATTCTTTGGTTTCGTTCAACTCATTCATCATCACATTGACATTGTCTTAGAGATGTGAGGAGCAAACTTGCATCTTTCATGGGTAATTCTTCTTCATTGTACTTTGCTCTCTCGTCTAGTGTGCTAGGGTTTTTGTGTTGATGCAAGGAAAGAATTAGGGTTAGGGTTTACCCTAACAAGACATGGAGCACTAGGGATGAGAAGAAACCCTAGGAGAGCAAAGGGAGCATTTGCTCTTATGGTTCTCGTGAGAGAATAAGCCTAGGGTTTGTGGCTTAGGAAACCCTAAGACTACTTGGAGTGCCACATGTGGAGAAGATAGTGGAAGGCTATCTTGTACACTTGTGTGATACAAGTGTAAGTGCCAAAGAGAATTGGCTAATTTGTATGGTTGCTAGTTGTGGAGCGACCAGCTTTGGTTAGGAGTGACTATTGGTTAGGAGGGGTTGGTGGATAGGGCTTGACAGTTGGCATGATGCTATCTTGTTGTGAATGCCCTAGCTCAGGTTTGGAGAGCACTGGAGAATCCTATCTTGTCATAAGCTTGAAGGACTATCTTGTACCAACTTGGGATAAGTTGTTGGTATGTACTCATAACTTCATTCTTATGTATATGTGAAGTATGCTTTGCTGTCCAGCCATTGCGTGCTTGCAGATCTGATTTTCAGCTTCTGTTCTTATGGTGATTGAGTAGTATCTAGTGATGGTTATGTATGTTGGTTTTAAAATAACAGTGAGCAGATTTCTTAAGTGATTTGACAAACATATAGAAGCTAAGTGGGCAGATTTATGGCTGTCATAAATCTGCTGTAAATAAGCAATTTTTCAGATTTGTTATATGTCAGGATTTGTGCCCTAAGGGCTGGAAACATTGTTCCCTTGAAGTACAATTGTTTGGTGTTTATTTTCTCAGGCTATCTTGTGTATTTGGTTGGAAAAAAGTGAAATATATACTGCTTTAATTTATATTTCAGATTCAGCCCTGAGGCTGAAAGTTCGTAGGAAATAGATCCAGGGAACCTCAAAGTTGAGGTTAAATTTCTGAATTTACGTTGAACAGCAATTTTTTGAAATTTCCACATGATCTGCATGTGGGAGATTTTTCAATGAAATGGATCAAATGGATACAATTCAATTTGCTGAAGTTCCGTCAATTGATAAAAATAACAAAATTAGAAGTAGATTGCTGGACTGATTTTCACTCAGGAACCTTCAGTTTAGTCGGTTAATAATGATTTCAAAATAACGAAATGAAATGAAACTTTATGTTTATTCTCAGAGGATACAAACAGGATATCTCATCAGTAATTACATCTTTAAAAGGACCAGTAGTTTGTGAAAACAAACATATAGTATGACTGGAAAACTTGGACGAGGAGATTTCCACATGTGATCTGCATGTAGGAGCTTTTGCAATGAAGTAGATCTAAGGGATGGAAGCCAATTTGCTGGCTTTCCAGGAATTGAGAAAGACAACAAAATTAGAAGTCAGTTGCTGGACTGATTTTCACTCAGAAATATTCAATCTCTCTTGATTGAGAGGTGTCTCAAAATAATAAACTTCACTTTTATTATTATCCTCAGAAGACCCAAACAGGATCCATGGGACGTCATCAAAGACAGAGTACATATGATTTATACTACTCTCTAAAAGTGTATTTAAAAATACAAAGTATATATCTCTAAGACTTTATAAATCAACAAATTTAGTAAATCGTTTCTTCTCTGCCAGCGGATAGAAGGATTCTCTGTGTTATTATAATAAGAAGAAAAATAAGGCACACTTATTTCTCATCAAAGGATGGTCAAGTGAAAGGGTTAAGCATTGGTTGTTAAAAGTAAAGGAAAAAATTAGCCCCGGAGAAAAGTTCAAGAAAAACTTAAATCTCGTATAGATGGATATGGATCCTTTAATCAAAAGACAAAAGCACAAGCACAAGGTATCCACTATCATTCATTAATTTAATATAATGACGAAACCAACATCTCTGACAAATACCCAATAGCATTGATAACTACCGATATACACTCCTACAGATGATGGGACTGCTCCCCCGATGTCCAACATGATCTGATCCCTCTCCTATTTGCTAGATTATCTACTGGGAATAAGCACCCACCGAATGAATGGATCAATGGTCGGTCTATAACTACTTTCTTTTACGGATCAATGGACAGAAGGACCAAACAGAAAACTATTGGGGTTGGTGCGGCCTAGCCGGATAGCTCCGCCCATTTCTCAGCTATTCTGATTAACACCTTGCCAGGGCATAGCATGAAAGAAAGAGACAGGGCTGGGACACTTTGGAGCCATGACATAAATGAAGGGATAGCCACTACTATTAAGTAAATAATACTTCCAATTATTAATTAATTATTTCTTGAATTAAACCTAAATCTCCTGCAAGGTACCACTATCATCATTAATTTTACATAACACTAAAATCTTTCTCAAGTACCCAATATCTCAGACATAACCAAGGTCTAGGCAAGGTACCCAATATCATAAAATTTCCCCATTCCATAGGAAAGAAGAAGGCCTCATCGATACAGCTCATTAGCTTTGAGGAAGATGCAAGAATGGAAAGGAATGTCAAAACGAGCAGAAAAGACACAGCTCTGGTAAATATTATGTGAATACCTCTGCGACGAAAGACTCGAAAGGAGGCTTGCCCATATCTTGACGGAGAGCTTCTTCAATCTGAGTATCGTTTTCGTCTATAAGCTTCAAGACTTGCTTGAGCTGAGCAATTCTCCATTGGTAGCTTCTGGTCCAACCCGACGAAAACGTCTTCCGAAGCTTTCTCACGAGGTCAACTACATTCGCCATCTGATCTAAAGACAGTGGCGAGAAGTGGCAGGGGCAGGCGGAGGAAGAAGGAGGCGGGGTATGATGATGATTTCGTGAATATGAAGACCCGCTGGCGGAGCGTCCGTGATATTATTAGCAAAGCAATGCAGGCCTTTAGTCCCTTTCCCATATATTCCTACTGTGGCACGAGGATTGGAACGCACGCTACGTCTACTTCGACCCATTTTATCATCATCATTCCTTCCTGCGCCGGGATCTCGTGCACTGTTCCGGGCGGTTGCGTTCACCGCCGACAAGACATTGCTCCGATCTCTCCATAGATGTCGACACCGAGTGTGTGTTTCCATGTATGCATACATGGTTTCAATTTTTGAAGGACTTCCAATAGGATTGATTCGTTGGTTCTTTTCTCAACAAAGCCTAGATTTTCTTTGTGCAGAAGTTGATGCTATTTCATTGTTTTTGGAATTGGATACTTAGTCATCTACTTTTATGATTTAATTTGATAATTAGTTATAATTTTTTTAAATTTCCAGAACTCAATTTTTATTAAACTTAATAAATATATCTCTATAAAATTATTCATATCTAATTGCTATAATTTAGATAAAGTTAAGGGAGTACAATGTGTTAAATATGCACTTTCACTGTCCATAATACGAGCAGTAGAGAATAAAAAGATGTATTACCATGTGTATTTTCATTTTTTAAAATAAATAAAATATATGTATATTTTTTTATTTTTTTTAATATTTTTAAAAAATAAAGATATAATATAATATGTATTATATATATTTTTTTATAGAATAAATTGATGTATTTATAAAGATATTTTTTGGGTGCTGCAATTTTAATAGGAGTAGTATTAGATATTTTATATGGGGTTAATGTTAGATGTTACTTGAAAGCACATAATGTTATTGGTGTGGTTTTAATGATGATAGTAAGGGATACTTGTTTTTTTTTAATACTATTTAGACTGAAACCAATTTTTTGTCTTCAAATATGACCTAAAACTACTTTTAATTAGTTAAGAGTTCATCTTCCTCAAACATAAGGAAACAATTAATGGTCCAAGACCCAAAGGCTTCAGGTAGGAGTGGAAGTTTACCCCCTTAAAAACCACACGGATTATTTCATGTGCTAGAAGTATTTGGTTAGAAAGAAGATTCATTTGCACATATAAACCCCCACAATTATATCAATAAGAGACAAAACTCCCTTGTCATAAGAGTTTCTATAGATTCAGAATTCCAATCAAATATTTTATTATTTATACTTAATTCAAATTGACCAAAACATTTAAAATACATTGTTCACAAATCTTGGATCGGGGTAAAACCTTGCTCATGTCTAAAATTTCTACTTAATTTTTACCATTTAGTTAGAAAGAAAGTCCATTTACACATAACACCCCACAATTATGTTAATAAAACACAAAACTTCCTTTCCTTAAAATGGCCCCACTCACTACAAGTAATATATATAAATTACAAAGTTAATTTAATAACAAAAGAATCAGTTTGAAACTACAAACAGAAATTCAAGTATATGTAAAGTTTTACGGTGAACTAAATTTTGTATATTGAAATGATGTCCCAAAAAAAAAATTGCCAGTTTTAATAGACTTAAATTATCTAAAATTTTATCAGTAAAAAATTATCTTCATCAAAATTCCAATAACAAAAAAAACTATTACAAAATTAAAAACTCTTGGACTACACCTCAATATAATTCAAAAAGATAACTCCTATAAAATTAATTTATGATAAATCCTACCTCAAGTGCAATTTGAAAAACCAATTTCAAGACAAAATTAGGATAATAATCTTTAAAGTCCTACCTCGAGTGCAATTTTAAAACCAATTTCAAGACATGGAGATATTTATCATTTATGTACAGTGGCAAAGAATTCATACCTGGTACGAAATGAATGAGACTGCTATTAAGAATGTTTCATTTATGTTGGGACTTTTAACATTATTAAGAATGTTTCATTTATGTACATCTCTCAAAGAATGTTTTATTTATGTACGTCTGTCAAGGAGTTTCAAAAATTCAAACTTGAATGGCAATAAATAAGAACTCCTGGAAGGATGTTTCATTGATAAATATACCCTGAACACACGTCATCCATAGAGTGCTTTGTCATATTAGTCTTGCTCTACGTTATTCCTATCTGAAATTGAGTTCTCCTAGTTACTAGAAAAGCCTTTGTCCTGCATAAATTGACTATTCTAAATATGATAAAAGGGACTCGTCAGGAAAGTGTGAGGCAGAGGGAGTCCAGCCAATTTTAGAGTAAACATTTTTTAATTTTTGATAAAGCTTTTATAATTTTGGTTCCAAATTAAAATTATTAAAATTAAATTAAAAAGTTGTTTAAATATAAATAGAATTAAAAATTTATTTATAGTAATAGAATTTGTAAAAATATAAAATTTTATTATTAAAATTTATTAAAAATATTGTTTTAAATTAAACAACTTTAACATAAATATATTAAATTTTAATTAATTATTATTTTTTAATCATTTTTAAAAATTTAATACAAATTTATCATTTTAAATAAGAAAAAGAAAACTTTTTAATAATAAATATTCTCAACTTTTTTCTATCAACCTTATCCCATTTTTATAAACATAAATGAAAATATCCAAAGTGATTACCATCTAGTTCTTTTGAATGAACATGATGTTTAGTGATCAAATGAGCTCTATATCTCAAAACTTTTTTCTATCAACCTTATCCCATTTTTATAAACATAAATGAAAATATCCAAAGTGATTACCATCTGGTTCTTTTGAATGAACATGATGTTCAGTGATCAAATGAGCTCTATATCTCAAAACGTAGATAAGGATTAAGAGAAAATAGACACCTCCATTCTTGCGTGGAAATAAAAGTGTGTATTTGTGTCATAGAGAAGTTTTAATTTTAAGAAGATAAAAGTATATATATATGGGTGAATGCACGAAGTTGGTGGACGATAAAGTGGCAATGGGGTGAGTAGGAATGCACACTCACAGGAACGCATGCGCGTTCTTGATGTGACAGGTTCGGCAAACCCCGAACCTCCACTCAGCAAGCTACATAGTTATGTTCCCAAGAATGTGCACAATTTCCTGAGAAACACATGTACAAGAATGCATGTGCATTCTTAAAACAAAATGAAATAAAAATAATGCATGCGCTTTAGGAAAGCATGTGTGTTCCTAAAGCGTGCATGCATTATTATTAACAGGAATGTGCATGCATTCATGTTAACATGAAATATTCTCTACCCCTCCCCCTCTCTCTCCCCCCTCTACTCTCTCTCTCTCTCTCCAACTGCTCTCTCCCTCTCTCTCATTCATTGTCTCCCCCCCTCTCTCTTTGCCCCCT
>ML833752.1:54879-64990 GCA_009831015.1 Picea engelmannii
GGAAGTGGAGAAAAGTGGATGTAATTTTAAGTGTTATCTAGATATTAGACTTTTTTAACTTTTTCTAATGAAATGATCATTTTCTCTTATTTAAACTAAAGATGGGATTTGTGCATAGTTTTAGAATGCATTTTCAATGAAATGCTGAAGGATTAGTAAGCTGAGGAAGATAAGTCACTCCAATATAGAAGTCCAAGTTTTCTTCTATCTACACATGAATAATGTCCTTTTTAAACGCATGCAGTTTTCTAGCCATGTTCCAAAAAAATTTATGAACTTCGGTTGAGAAAAGTGCTCAACAGCTATTATGTCAGAGAAAGAAATTTTGCTCGAGAGTGAGATATTGTCACTGGAATTGTATGAGAGACTCAGTCGAGTCTGGACATTCCATGCAATAGTTTATTCCTCACAAATGGCTCCTACCTTTTCCATGAGATTTGATTAAGATTAAGATTAAACCCTATTCAAACTAATTGTTGTACACGTATTAAAATGCTCAGCAGTTATTATGTCAGACAAAGAATAAATCAAAATAAACTTAATCTATTAACGAATGTCAAAAAGAAAATCTACTCAAAAGTGAGATGCTGTCACTGGAATTGTGCAAGACTTTGTTGAGTTTACACATCTCATGGAATAGTTTTATTCTTCGCAAATGGCTCCCACCTTTTCCATGAGATTTGAACCTGTTATGATGTGATTTGATATTTGATTCTGGAATTGTGTAAGACTTAATTGAATCTACACATCTCATAGAATAGTTTTATTCTTCGCGCATGAGATTTGAAACTGTTATGATTTGATATTTGATTGAAACTAAACCCCACACAAACTAAATGGGTAAATTGAATTTATACTTATTAACTTCCTCGCAACAGTGACATGTTGTTGTCCCGACGGTCAACACAAGTCAAACTTTTGTTATTGTCCTGACGGTCAACACAAGTCAAACTTTTGGATTGCTTTGACAGGATAATTAATTTTGTATTACTTTGACAGAATATTTACTCCAATCACCATCATTTAATAAAAGAGCAACCAAAATCTCCATATTACTAAATCTGGGTGCGTTACCCTAAATAGTAACAAGAATTGAAGATTGTTCAAAAAATACCTCGGAAATGAATGACTCGAATACAGGCTTGCCCATATCCTGATGGAGAGCTTCTGTAATTTGAGTCTGGTTCTCATCGGTGAGCTTTAAGATTTGCTCGAGCTGAGACATTCTCCATTCGTAGCTTCTGGTAGAGCCGCAAGTAAAGGTCTCCCGCAGTTGTGTGGCGATGGCATCTGCGATGGGCATCTCTGACAGAAAACGAGGATGAGAAGGAAGAGTGATCTGAGATCGTAAGTAAGAAAGCCTGTTGCATTTAACAGAGGAATTCGGGGCTGGGCATTTCAGTCTTTTGGGTATGACTGGCACGACCGCTACGTCTAACCGGTAAGAAAGCCTGTTGCATTTAACAGAGGAATTCGGCGCTGGGCATTTTAGTCTTCTGGGGATGACTGGCACGACCGCTACGTCTAACCTTAGTTTCATCCCCGCACTCTCGGCTGTTGACTGTCAGATCTCGACCCGCAGGCCGCGACGGTGGCGTGCGTTTGCTTTTAGAAAAAAAAATACAGTGGGATGAATGATTGAGATAGAATTTGTACGCCAAACAATCACGAGCAGTCGAGACTTTTAGAAAAAAAAATATAGTGGGATGAATGATTGAGATAGAATTTGTCAGCCAAACAATCACGAGCAGCCGAGACTTTTAGGTCCGTATACATTATTGAACATTATCTCAGCCGAGACTTTTAGGTCCGTATACATTATTGAACATTATCTCAGCCGAGACTTTTAGGTCCGTATACATTATTGAACATTATCTACTGACACAAACTCAACTTTTAACAACTTTTTCTTCATCCAATTGGGTMTGGTGCGTCGCTTTGCAAAATATYTGAGTTTAAAGCTTTGTTGTTATGTAGCTCGAGAAAAGGGTTTAATTTTTTAAAGCTGATTTTATCCTTTTTAAAAWAATTATTTATTTTTAAACAAAGTAATTTCATAATAAATTTATTTAATTTAAAAATTTATGTAAATTATAAATTTGTGTTTTTTAATTTTTTATTACCTAGTAAAAAGTTTATCCCTTAGTTAAGTGCTACAAAGTAAGTTGTGGTGCMGTAATAGTGGGAGTTTACTTTAGTTGGGTCAMTGTCAACTSTTGGCATATTGTACTAATGGAAKTTACCTTTATTTAAGAGTTGTCTCAAATATGCAAAGGGCAACAACTAAAGATAAAGTTGTGGGTTCCATTAATCTCTTATGCAAAACCATTAATCTCTTATGCAAAAGTCGATGGGTCGAATGACCGGCAATTGATGATGGCACGTTGTATTTCTTTTCGGGATAGCTTTGCAYCATTACTAGTTTTTGTTCTCCTAGATGCTTAATGGACCATGGTAGGACAATCTATGTCCAAATCACTTTGACCAATAAATAAAAGTATATTGCCATAAGTGAAAAAATACTTCATTATATTCTATATTATCTAAATTATGAGAKGCCTATGTATGATATGTTGCCCCATGACCCTATGTAATTTATTTAGGAGGTAACAATGGTAACCTATASKGACTAGTGGGGCATTAAAAGATCACTTTTCTTACMTATCTTAACACTATACACTATAGAAAGCCCTGTGAGGTATGTTCTTATTTYAGTGAGCYTATTAAAAGTAGTGTAGTGWTGATCAAACGGTTTGATTATTATTATTTGATGKTTTTTTTTATTGATTCTTAATTATGATAGTRTTTAAGTATTTYTCTATCTTAGCKAGYTYTTCYATGMATTCAACATATATTAGAGAYATAAATGATTGTTTAAACGTATCCTACAAATTARTCACACAAACAATYAAAATCAACAAAAGATTGCATCCCCTAATMRAAAATGAACATGGAATGATTATCTTAATAATATGGTTTCCATTGGACTTACTTGGGAGGAGGAAAGCCAACTTTGAGAGACTTCATGAGAAAGAGAGGGCCCCYATCACCATTGCATTAGAGGCAAGAAAGCCCATGRCAAATTGTCATTGTCCATTAAGTCATCTAAGGAAGCCAATAAAGTTGTCAAATCTGTGGAAGAAATAGGAAAATAAAAAGATGACAAATCACATATTCATATTAAGTGTTCTTCRACAATGRCTACTTGTATGGAAAATAAAGTTGAGAAATCAACAACAATGTYGAATTTCTATCATGGAATCTATGTTACTTTCTTTGTTTCATTCTAAAACARCTAAAATCYTCCTTCCTAAATGTACTAGTGGTCMTCTCKACATTTTGTAGTACGTAATYAATAAGGACATCTCCACATATGTCCATAAATATTGTGCCMTGTGGAACCATCATGGGAGGGGGCTTTCYTAGGTGTTGGCGTGCAGTGRCAAAGTCAAAGTTGTTCATGGGAAGTGGTTTATGCAAACAAGTTTTGGAGGAACAAGTGAAGGGGAATRTTAAAGAAGAATAAGAAGTCATAGTTGTTAAAATTGAAGAGCTCGTAATTCTACAATTTCAAACATATCCATGGCATGGGGACTCCTMCATTGAATAATAATTGACYAATGATATCATCTCCAAAAATATTCTTAGCATTGCATTCAAGATTAGGTTGCCTATGAGATAAACTTTCTTTTATATGTAACTATACATCCCACCTTCMTACCCATAAGCAAGGGTGAGATATTTCTCATGGCTCATGGCCTCAACAACAATTGGCTCACRAAAAGTGAAACATGTCATAAGTGGGATTCGAACCTGGGTGGGGAGGCCCTCTTTATCCTCCMTSACTATTTAAGCAAGACCCAATCKACATGTGTATGAGATAGACCTATGAGTCATTGCTTGTATTTATTGCATCAAATTGGAGTGGTTCCAAAGTCAAAATATGTGTAGATAAATTTAAGAACAATCATTTCCTAAAAATAAAGCCACCCTAAATCTTTTTGTGTGTGTGAAGGAAAATGGTTACCTAACTCATTGGGTATTTGGACCACAAAATGTTGTCAATATATCATTTTTAACAACCTAAAACCTTAGCATAGCCTAATAACAATAACCCTATGAATGATATGGGAGTAAACTTCCACTCTTGCAAGATAGTTAAAAGGCCTTTAACCCTTTAATGATCCAATCTACACCAGATTATAACTAACCAATCAAAAACAATTGATTAACCACCTTAAATATATACTTTACACCTAATTAAAACAACAAATATATACATGTATTTAAAAACTACAAAGAAAATATTATTTTGATGTATATAAGGCCTTACATCATATCAAGTGGTCATCATTAAACAAGAGTAGGGGCACTAGGAATTAGAGAAACTCCTAAATGATTTGGTATGGCAGGTAAGCTTAAAAATTGACTACTACCCTACCATAAAATCTAAACAATACCGTTCCCCATACGCACTAGGGAATGGAGATTTTGATGTTACTGTCTTATCATAATGTAACATCAGTTTCAAACACGGTAGCAATCTAGCTACGTCATGGTGTAGGTAGGTATCCTATGTGCGATCAACGAACACCCAACCATTATATCTTGAGAGGCAATGAAGCTCAGTATTTCGTACTTGCAATTTCTGGAGTACTTTCTCCCGACAATTTTGATCTAGGGAAAGGGAGGGGACTTAAAAATCAATAATGTTGCAATTTCTGGAGTAGTTTCTCCCTGCAATTTTCATATAGGGAGAGGGAGGGGACTTAAAAACCAATAATGTTGGGTTTTGTGCTAGTACTACGTTATGGGTGATGTAGCTGTCTAGTCAAAATCAAAGTCTACCAATTGGAGTTACAAAGTCAAAATCATTTTGTATTAAAAAAATGGTTCTTTCTTGGGATACACTTTTTCCAAAAACACATCTTTTATATGATAGTGTTTTTTAACTTGATTAGATATATATGATTTTTATTAAATAAAAAACTTAAACAAAATTCTAAAAAATTATAAGTAATACTTATTTTTTTAAGGTGGAATAGATCAATTTAGTTTTAGTGGAAATTAATCATCTTCTTAATTAATTAAATGATTGTATTCAAAATATATATTCTACACTTTAATCCAAAATAATTATATATTAAATATTTATAACTTTAATATATACAAGTATATTAAGTGGGTTTAAAGATAAAAATAAAATATATTTGTTTTTCATAGTTTGAGAATTAGGTAAAATATTGATATAAGTTCAATGTTAAAAAAATTTAAAACAATAATATAACTTCTTCTTTTTTAAATTCAAAACCATTATATAATATTTAAAAAAATCAATTCAAAATTATAATTTTCCAAAGATTCTAAAATGACAGTTCAAAAAAGTTAAAAGAAAATAAATAAATTTATTTAAGTTTATATTTTATATAATATTTTAAAAAATCAATTCAAAATTATAATTTTCACAAATTTAAAAGAGATTCTATTCTGAAATGACAGTTTAAAAATGTTAAAAGAAAATAAATAATTTTTTTTAGTTTATATTTAGAGATAATGAATCTCTATAAACACTTTCGGATAGCAAACCAAAAAATTGAAAAACATAAAATGTTTAATTTTCTTTTAAAGAATCAATCTCTCTGTAATTACTGAAATATTTAGAGAGATTTAATCTCTCTGTAAACACTAAACGGTGACGACAGCAATGAATTTTCTTAATTTACTTTTTTCACATAGTTTAAACATCTTAATGTTTGTTTTTTTCACATTTAAAAAGATTTGCTAGAATGGTAAATATCAGTTTTTAAGATCACAAATAGGAAAGTTAAATCCATTTATATATTTAAAAATGAAAAATAAAATTATATAAAAAAAAATTGTTAATGATTATATAAAAGATTTTGGTGATGATTATGGAAAAAAAATCCAAATTATATAACCTTTAACTTTTAAATTTCTACCTTAAATACTATTACCAACCATATTACTATAAACGGCGAACAGATTTTTAAGGGGCAAGAATCTGTTCATGGCCCGACATTGACAAAATAAAGTAGGAGTCATTTCTAAACTGAAGTTCAGAATATTGATATAAACAGAGAACAGATTTTTAAGGGATAAGAATCTGTTAATGGCAGACAATGACAAAATAAAGTAGGAGTAATTTCTAAACTGAAATTCAGAAGACTTTGAAAGTAGAATAGTAGTTAACAGGTATATAATCCAGAAAGAATAATGAAAATAAACTTAATTTGTCATGGGCAATCAGAAGTGCAAAGTTATATATATATAAAAGAAGACTTTGAAAGTAGAATAGTTTTTTAACAGGTATGATCATCCAGAAAGAATAATGAAATCAAACTTATTTCGTCATTGGCAATCAGAAGTGCAAAGTTATATATATATATATATATATATATATATAAAGACTTTGAAAGTAGAATAGTTTTTTTAACAGGTATGATCATCCAGAAAGAATAATGAAAACAAACTTATTTCGTCATTGGCAATCAGAAGTGCAAAGCTGTAGGCCAGGATATATATATATGCGGTGAATAGGACTGTTCAGCACAGATAAGAAAAGAGCAGAGTAAGGAAAAGGGATATCAGCGGGATTCGAACCGACGATGGAAGGAACAAAAGCGAGCTCTACTGCTTTTTATCAATCACGCTCGTCCATTCATTAGCTTTGTAGGGAAAGAGGCAACGAGGAGGAGAGGAGGCTTGAAGAGAGCGAAAACAGTAGAAAAACAGGGCTAAGGGTAATTAATCAATGAACCGAGAAATAAATAAATAAATACCTCTGTAACGAAGGATTCGAAGTCAGGCTTGCCCATATCTTGACGGAGGGCTTCTGTAATCAGATCCTGGTTTTCTTCAGTAAGCTTTATGATTAGCTTGAGCTGAGAAATTCTCCATTCACGGCTTCTAGTGCGGCCGGAAGAAAACGCCTNGAAGGATTCGAAGTCAGGCTTGCCCATATCTTGACGGAGGGCTTCTGTAATCAGATCCTGGTTTTCTTCAGTAAGCTTTATGATTAGCTTGAGCTGAGAAATTCTCCATTCACGGCTTCTAGTGCGGCCGGAAGAAAACGCCTCCCGAAGTTCTCGGACGATGGAATCTGCATCGATGGCCATCTCTAACACACGAAATTGTGAAGGAAGGAGCAGAGATCTTTGATCGTCTACATGAAGGCCGGTTGGAGTCAACAGAACGATTCGGAATTGGGCGTTTTAGTGGGGGATGATTGGTACAACTGCGACTTCTGACATGACCTTTGCGTCCTCGTTATTGCACTTTGCACAGCGAACGTGCACAGCCTGCTTTTCCAATATATATATAGATAGTTGGATGGACCATTGGATACAATTTTGTTTTCTTTAAAACGTGGAGCTTGGATTTCTGTTCCAATTTCACCTCATTTTAACTTTTCTCGTTTAGAGATCATTTTTAACCATTTTAACTTTTCTTGTTTACAGATAATTTTTTACCATATGTTTTTATAAAGTTTACTGGGAGAGATTAGAGATTAAATTGTAATTATGAGTAATAAATAGTTTTATTGGATTAAGGTTAAATATTTTTTTTAACTATAGAAATTGGTAACTCATTAGAATGATTTGAGTTAGGTCCTTTATCAAATCAACTAGTTGTCATTATAACCTAAGAGTATATCCAATAATCTGTAAGCTAACAATCTGTAAGCTAGATATACTAATAACTTATGACTTAGCAAGGGTAGAGATGTCACAGACATGTAGGCAATAGGCAATTTGGCCAATATTAATCATTCAACATGTACAAACTCTACCCCCTCTAGTTTTGAACCAACCCATGATCTCCATGGAGAAAACACATGTTCTTAACCATTAGACTCATTCAAGCTACATCAAAAAAAAATTGAAAGACATGAGGATGTGTAAACGAGATCATTGAACATGAGGATGTGTGAACGGGATCATTTATGTGTGCACCATTTATGTGTGCACCGGGCAAGAGACCATTTAATATAATATATCTAGGTGCAACCCCACATTTCACCACTACCAATACCTCAAAGTGACACCATGGCTCACACATTTCACCACTACCAATATAATATATCTAGGTGCAACCCCACATTTCACCACTACCAATACCTCAAAGTGACACCATGGCTCACACATTTCACCACTACCAACACCTTAAGGTGACCCATGGCTCCAGTAAAAGCCCTCATGGGAATTGAACCTTGCCCAATAGTGAAAAAGTATATGATCTTATTAAAGGTAATCCAATATCTCTTCATTGGCTTTCTTATGGATATTGTCTAAGCACAAACCATTTTTGGTCTTATAGTAAGACCTAAAAATGATTATAAAATTAAAAACTCCTCTTCTTTGAAAGTAAAAAAACACATTAACCATCTCAAATAGTTTTCCTTAAATAATGATAAGTCAATCTACTTTCACAAATAATTATTAATAATTTTCCTAACTACTAATTAGTGATAACTAAATCATAATAACTTTTATTACTTTAATATAAATATATATATATATATATAAATACATATACATCAATGATTGTTATCCTATACCTAGAAAATATACTTTGTTAAAGTGTTGTTATTCCTCCATTAATATACCATTGTGGAGGAAGTTTGTTATATTTTATAATGATTTTGCTTTTACTTTATTCCCTCAAAAGAATCACATTTATTAAAGTGTGAAAAGCTTCGATGTTGTATTTTTTATAAATTTTTAGATTTGGCGACGATAAATCTTGTCCGTTTATATCTTTTGTGAATGGTATTTAGTTTAAATTTGTTGTTGTGTTGACTATGTATTTAATTTAATTATTAAATAATAGGGGTAGTGAGTGAAACATGTAATAATAATTTAATATAATTACAATATATTTAAATTTTCAAAATATATAAGAAATATTAAAATTTAAGTGTATTATTTATTTTTATAAAAAAATATAAAGATTTTTTAATAATAACAAATTTAAAAATCAAATTTATTAATAATAAAATAAAGAAATAAAATTTAATTAATTAAAAATATAAAATAAACAAATAAATAGTAAAAATATAATTTAAAAGTCAAACTTAATAAAAGAATAAATTAATTTAATAAAAAATAAAATAATTTAATAAAATTCACTTAATTTAAAACATTGAATAAATATATAAAAAATAGGTTTTATTTTCTTTGAAAGTTGAATAAATATATAAAAAATAGGTTTTATTTTCTTTGAAAGATATTTAGGTAACTCAATAATATAATTTTCTCAATTAAAAATTATTTTTAAATAAATTTAAATTTGATTTAAAATATAAAATACAATTAAAAATTAAATTGTAACTTTAAATTAAATTTTAAAAATTAAATTAAATTTAAAAATAAATCTAATTATAATTATAATTAAAAATATAAAATAAAATATATTTTTAGAAAATTAATCTAAAGATAATTTTGTACACTAAAATTAATTTAAATAAAAATGAAAGAAGTTTAAATAATGTTTTTCATTCAAATGCATCTTTAATTTTGGAAATTATCATTAATTTTCATAATTTTCTCTCTTTAATTTTGGAAATTATCATGAATTTCGATAATTTTGTTCACTAAAATTAACTTAAATAAAAATGTTAGAGATAAAAAGAAGTTGCATCTTTAATTTTCGAAATTATCATGAATTTCCATAATTTTCTCTCTTTAATTTTGGAAATTATCATGAATTTCCATAATTTTGTTTACTAAAATTAACTTAAATAAAAATGTTAGAAATAAAAAGAAGTTTGAATAGTGTTTTTCATTCAAATGCATCTTTAATTTTGGAAATTATCATGAATTATTTGAAATGTTAACTTGAACTAATTTTGACTTTTATCTTTGAATTTTAGGAAATGGAATGTTAGGTTCAACTAATTTTCAATATTATCTTTGAATTTTAGAAAAAAAAAATATTGATTAAAAATAATTTTTAAATATATTTAATTAATATAATTATGTTAGTTTTTATATTTATGAAATTTAGTAAATTTACAAAAATATGTTAAAAATATCATTATTTTACAACTTTATATTATATGAAGCCCACTTTCCTTGGATTCCAATAAACA
>ML833752.1:65623-76237 GCA_009831015.1 Picea engelmannii
CATTCTGTGGATAAGGAGGGGCATAACTCTCGCAAGAAACATTTGAGAAAAATCGATTCAAAAGCAATTGATATTACTCATTTTTTACACAGATAAATTGAAGCAAGAACCCAAGGACATTAGGGTTGTCCTTACCAGAAATCGAGATACAGAAAGACCACCAAAAACCCAACCCTAAAAGGAGAAGGTAGCAACTCAGTGTCACATTCACACGCAGAAGTCGAAAGCTAAGAGAATAGTAGAGAGTTTTGTCACTATCCACAAGGCATCCACCATCGAGACAATGAAAAGTCAAGAAGACAAGGTTTCCCAAAAGAGAAGGGCCACTTGCAATAGTGTCAAAGGTTGACAAGGAGCTGAAGAAAATAGTGTCAAAGATTGGGTTCTCTTGAAGCAGGGTACCCATTTTTAGATTGTTCACTCAAACTTGCCCTGAATTAGCACACCAAAGAGATGATTGTGTACAACTTGGACCAAAATCGAGCAAGATAATCCCATCATGAAACACATCTTAGACACTTCAGCTTTTGAATGTCGAATATAACTCCCTCCTAGATGCAATTGAAAGGTATAGGAGCTCTATTTGTAATAAAAAAATTCCATTACAATATAAGAAAACTCCAAGTAACAGGCTGAAAGAAAGGCAAAATACCCTATTTATCTATAAGTAAAGGAGGCAACTTACCCTCTCAAGCTTTGTCTATATTTTTTGTTACTTGTTATAACAAGTTTGCACTGGTCCTTTTTTGTTAAGTACAATGGGACGATGGGCCTCCCTGGTAACCTTCTTTATAAAAACTTTATAACTTCAGACATACCAAATCTTACCTGTTTTAAGCATTTTTTGGTTTGAATTGGGCAACAAGGCTGCCAAAAAACCTGTGTCTATGCCTCACTGAGATTGGCTTAGTCTCATTCAGTGAACCTCTCACACAGTCTGGCCACCTTCTTTATAAAAACTTTATAACTTCAGACATACCAAATCTTACCTGTTTTAAGCATTTTTTGGTTTGAATTGAGCAACAAGGCTGCCAAAAAACCTGTGTCTATGCCTCACTGAGATTGGCTTAGTCTCATTCAGTGAACCTCTCACACAGTCTGGCCAAATTCTTTATAAAAACTTTATAACTTCAGACATACCAAATCTTACCTGTTTTAAGCATTTTTTGGTTTGAATTGAGCAACAAGGCTGCCAAAAAGCCTGTGTCTATGCCTCACTGAGATTGGCTTAGTTTCGTTCAGTGAACCTCTCACACAGTCTGGCCACCTTCTTTATAAAAAATTTATAACTTCAGACATACCAAATCTTACCTGTTTTAAGCATTTTTTGGTTTGAATTGGGCAACAAGGCTGCCAAAAAACCTGTGTCTATGCCTCACTGAGATTGGCCTAGTCTCATTCGGCGAACCTCTCACACAGTCTGTATTTGGCTCTCTTTAAATAAAACCACTCTTACTGGAAAATAAATAAATAAATTCATAAATCTTATTAAAATAATTAATCACAATATTAAACGAATAATAATATAATGACAGGACATAATTCATGAGCTTGAACGGACCTTGGGCTTTGCACAAAATAACCGAACATGTGAAGCGTTCTGCTATACTTATTCCTAAACTGAAGTTCATGTTCTTGTTTCGCTGTAATAAGAGTTTCAAGTTTCTAAATAGATTACTACTGAGCAGGTGTTATGTCACAGAAAAGCAAACTCATTCATCTACGGATGTCAGAAGTGAAAAGCTTGAGGCACAGCCTCTTCAAACATATTATATATTTTCACAATCTGTGAATAGGAGTTTTCTGATGCTGAGAAGGTGTTATGTCACAGAAAAGCAAACTCATTCATCTACGGATGTCAGAACTGAAAAGCTCAAGGCACGGCCTCTTCAACCATATTATATGTATTCAATCTGTGAACAGGAGTTTTCTGCCAGATACTAAAGAAAAGGGATGGCAACGGGATTCGAACCGAGAACGGAAAGAACAAAACAGAGCTCCATTGCCTTTGCCCATAACAGGGCTAAGGCTAATCAACTAATTAATTAACTGACAAACAAATAAATAAATACCTCTGCTATGAAGGACTCGAATTCAGATTTGCCGTTATCGTCACTGAGAGCTTCTGTAATCTCAGTCTCGTTTTCATCGATGAGCTTCAAGAATTGCTTGAGCTCAGAAATTCTCCATTCATGGCTTCTCGTGCGGCCGGAAGAAAACGCCTCCCGCAGTTCTGTGACGAGGGAATTTGCGTTAAAGGCCATCTCTAACACACGAATTTGCAAAGGAATGAGCAGAGATTTGTGATCTTTGATCCTAAATATGAAATATGAAGCCCGATTGCAGTTGAAAGATGAATTGGGAGCTTGAAATTTTGGGGAGATGATTCGTTCAACCTCTACTTCTAACTCTTCATCTCGCAGTTTCCGCCGCACTGAAGAAGACTCTTGCTTCATAGCCCCTACGACGGTGGCGTGCTCTTCTTAAATAATACACATATATATAGGTGACTGATTGAAAGATAATTTTGTTAAATAAGAGGCACGTGCACTTCCAATAGGCATTACTATTATTTTTAACAATGTTCCAATCTAACCTAATTTTAATCTTTTACAAGGAATTAATCTTTTCACAACTTTCATTTTATAGACTAGACATGCATGCCTATAATAATATATTGTTAAAGTCAAAGGTGGTTGTCCCACCCACTCCATCTCTTAGTTGAACAACACTTAGCTTTTGATCAAATTGGAGACATGTCTTGCTTGGTAGGTGTTTACTTATTTAAATATATATCTAAAAATATGCAACCTATTTGAAGTTTGGGTGCATTATGAGGTTTTCCAAAGGGAATCTATTTTTGGAAATATGTTTTTGAGCACACAATCCTAGGATATGTTTGATGAAGAAACCATGTGAAACCAACATTGGGCCTTTGAGGTGTATAAGTCTACTATCATTTAATATAATTTGTGTATTTAACAAGATCCCATTATCAAATCCCATGGTCGTGGCCTTTCTAATATTGTGTAGGGATGTAGAGAAATTTGTCATCAATTGGCCCCACTCTAATGAGGGTGGGGCGCACATGTTTGTGCATTGCACATTGAAAGTTATATTGTTTACCAACATATATAATTATTTTTTGGGTTTCTAGTTGTATAAATTTGGTGTTTCATGGGTTACAAGAGTATGAAGGGATTGTTGAAAATGATAGATTAAATTGCTCACACAATCATTGAGAGCATGGCTTTGAAAGTTTTATTTGGTTTATCAAATTTATATACGATGATATAAAATAAAAGAGGGTAATTAGATAATTGAATATTTGTATTAAAATTCAAATATATAGTTGACTTTGTATTTTAATTTGTGTTTCAATTTGCATCTGCAATTTTTCTTAGTATTGAGAATTTCTCAACACAAGAGTTTATTATCAAGAGCTTCTCAATTTGTAGGTCGAACTTTTCTTATTAACAAGAACTTCTAAACACGAGAAACTTTGGATTATGATCGCAATAAGAGAATGTTAACACCACCTTTTAGCTTTTTCCATGCTTGTTTAGAAACTTTGGATTTATCCACATAGAGTAGAAATTGATATAAATCTTATTAAATTTTATTTTTTTTTAAACCACGTCTACATAAGTTTAGATCTCATAATTTTGTCCATTGGATGTAGCTTGGGTGGTTGGGAAGAATGATTGTTACCCTCCCCACCCAGGTTCAATTCCTTGTGAGTGACATGTTGTGCCTTTAAATGGGTCTATAAGATGCTCTTATTGTTGAGCCCCCAATATTCCGAAAATACTCGGCCTCTCTATGTTCTCTCGCGGATTTCGGGGGGGTTTTCCGTGGACGTAGCGAGCACTGATATCCGGTGTCGTGAACCACATGAAAACAAATAGATCTCCTAACCATTATGTTCCTACTGGGATTTATCAATCCCCTAGTATTCTTGCAAGGAATCCACAACCATATCTACATATTTTATAACTTGTTTAGATCTCCTAACCATAACATTCCTATCGAGGTTTCTCAATCCCCTAGTATTCTTGCATGAGAGCCCCAACCATATCTACATATTTTATAACTAGTTTAGATCTTGTGATGATATTGTTCCTATTAGGTTTTATCAATCCCTTGGTATTATTGCATGAGAGCCCCATTATGATATTGGCAATTGGAAGTTCTTATTCCTTCCATTAATGTAAGCATTTCAAAAGCATTGGAAATCTTTTGAACTTTTACTTAAAAAAATATTTAATATTTTGTTTTATGTATTTTATGGAGGTTTTCTCCCCTCTAAAGTTTATTTGTGATTGACATAAAGATGTTGATGATCTAACATATTCATTATTACTTATTAGTGTAAATCCATCTTAACTATGAATATATTATATGTCGAAAGAGATCAAATTCCCTGAGGTGAAAATCTTTTCTCAATTTTTTACAATCTAAAAAAGGTTTGCACTTTGAGTGATTTGATCCCTCTTGTTGCATGATAGATTTGAAGTTAAAGATGGACATGTCAATTTTCACATACAATTCTATGTGACTAATTTCAAATTTGAAAATTCTTTCCTAGTGATTAAACAATAAAACCCTAGTTGTTATCACTGAACAACTTTACACTAAAATGATTGACTGGAAACATATGTAGCGGAAACACAAAGATCAAAGATGAATCATCAATACACATGAGACACAATTCAAGTTCTGTAATCTTGCTATCATCAGAAATCCTAAGGACAAAACCATCTCTCCCAGCCAATACAATATCATCAAAATCTGAGGACAACCTTGTCCTCCAAAGTCACCAAAATTGAGAACAACCTTGTTCTCCAATAATTGTACAAATTAGAAAACCAAACCTCAACAATATTTTGTAAATCTCCTCTGCCCACTAATATGTTGTAGACCACTTGTACAACCTGCTAATGTCACATGTCAGCCTGTACGAATCTGTACCTTCCCAGAAAATAAAATATGTGATTCACCTTGCTAGCAACCCATGTACATGCATCATTTTCTCTATTGCAAACAATGTATACCCTATATGTGATCTGTCCTTCTGCAACCCGTGTATATATGTGTTTTGTGCTCCTGCAAATTATGTATTGTACGAAACATTCGCTCCACATGTGAGACCTTCTTCACTTCTCTCTTCAGGGCTAGATTCACCACCTTGCAGACTTTCCCTTTGTTGAGATCACCAATCCTCCTTGACACAAGTGTAGACTCACTTATGCCAACTCCATCATTCCACAATAATCATCTAATGTCACAATGACATCTCTCCTTTATATATGAGTCCAGTGATTGAGTTTAGGATCCCTTCCTGAAATCAACAATTAATTAGAATATTTTAATCCTCCTTGTGGGTGTGGCACCCCCACACAAACCCACAAATCCCATCAACTTGCCCATGAGGCCCTAGCCTCGTTTCTAGGCCGATTTTGACTGAAACAAAAGTCAAAACTAGTGCCAACGGAAATTCCCACATGCCCGACACCTTGGCCTCTAGTGGGAATACCTCCTGAAGCTACAAAAATCAAAACTCACTCTTAGCGAGGGAGGTATCCCATCCTCCAACATCTAGATGCACCATTGTCACACATAGTAGATATAGCTCTAAATATACCACCTCATCTATACTCTAATAGTCCAAATTGGCTACTCCATGTTTGACTTTGGAAAATAGGTCTATGAACTTTGTCACTGGAATAAGTCTTGTTGTCAAGTATGTCCAACCGGTTGCATCCCTGGTCAGTGGAGCACAACCTATTGTCCAGACTGTCTGATTGGCCACATCCTCGGTCACTGAGGAAAAATCAGTCTGAATGGTCGTATCCTCGATCACTGAGGCAAAATCAATCTGACTGGTTGCATCCTTGGTCATTGAGGAAAATCTTGCTATTCAATCTGCCTCACTGGCTACTCTCTCTATGACTGAAGCAAATCCCATTTCCTAACTGGCTACTTTCTCTAT
Source organism: Picea engelmannii (assembly GCA_009831015.1). Taxonomy (NCBI): domain Eukaryota; kingdom Viridiplantae; phylum Streptophyta; class Pinopsida; order Pinales; family Pinaceae; genus Picea; species Picea engelmannii. Next base: position 71,616 of record ML833752.1, read on the forward strand.
CATTGTAGCAAAACCTGCTAAATCAAGAGGATCATCCATGGAAGGTACACAACTCTCAGAAGCCTCTTGCTTATGTATCTCCTGTCCAACCTCCTCAACCCATGAAACCTTTCTACCAATCCTGGAAGATGTCTCTCTCCCATTTAAATATGAGGGGGAACTCCCTATGGATGGCCATATCTCCCTCTGAGCCAATTGACTCTCCCTGAGATCAGGCTCACTCTGAGACCGCATGCTCCTTCTGAAACCAAACTCCCTCTAAGTCTACACAACCTCTAGGGCCATTTTCTCCTTGTCCATTGTCCTCTGCACAGTTCTGGGAGGTTGCTCCTCCCTCTTGGATCCTGAGAGATGATTCCCTCTGAACTTTGGCTCCTTCTAAGCCGGTATCAAACAAGATCTCTCTCTGGAACCTATCTGCAACCTCATCAACCTTTGTTGTTGATGCATGTTGTCTTCTTCCTCTTTCCCTCCAATGTAGACACTGTGAAGCATAGTGCCCAAGATCATGACATTGATCCTTCTTTCATCTCAACTCTGGAGATGCTTCCCTCTCAAGAGAATCCTTTCTATTGGTACCCAAAGCTTTGGGTCCAGTTTTGCGCGCGCACACAAACAAAAGTTGTGCATGCTCATCCAGTAGTTTTATGAGCACCTAAGGAGATGTGCAAAAGAATTCCATAGTACGCGAACCGGACCGGGTTTTGTTAAGTAGTGTGCTAAGTCTAAAGGCGATCAAGGGCGCACCGTCTGATTTTTTCCAGTTGAGCGCACAGGTCCAAGTTTTGTCGGTTGCGCCGGAAACCAACATGATGCCCACCGAAAGCAATAAATGAATCATTGGGATATCTCCCGGAATGATTGATGCCAGCAGCAGATGAAGACGTGGGGAGGCCAGAAGATGATCTAGCCAGGCAGTTAAGATTGCCCCTGATGTAGAGAACCTACGTGGAGCCCTGGCAGGTACCAAAAGCATGTGAGGTCATTAGATCAGACAAGCCAGTGGAGCAGAACAATAAAGGAGGTTGGTTAATTTATGAAGCAATCAGTGCCATAGCTCTGAGTTAGCCTATTGTAAGCATGTGAAACATGGAGAAGTCTCATGTCTCTTGTATATATCTGAATCTTAAAGCTTAGCGCAAGGTGCATATTGTTGTATTCCTAGTATTTGTACAGTAATGAGATGAAGTCTTATGGTTTCTCAACCCAGTTATTCAACACAATGTATATCTCTAATATGATGGAATACGTCAAGTAATAAAGATATTGCAGTTTTTTTCTATCATGTATTTGTTATGAATGAGTAACACCTATGCGTGTATTGTTTTAATTCTTAGTCCTTGTTAGATTATTAGATATGAGTTACACGGATGCCATTTGCAGTATTGTTGCTTATATTTGATCCTCCATTCCTGACACAAGACCTTATGGTATTTCTAATCCTCTCTGAATCTCGCGTGAGACCTTCCTCGACCTTAATCGAGGATTGATAAGTCAGTGCTTAAGGGTTTTTTGTTGGACACGCTCTGGACGAACCTCGTGTCTCAAACCCCTAAGTGTTAAGAAGTTCAGTGTGCGTACAAGTGTGTACTAAAATCAACGACACTGCTCAGTGCCAACAAATGTTTCTATTGTCAGGACCTGGAGTCTTGTTGAGATTAATCAAGGAAAAGAGAAATGTTGTGGCGTTTGTCTAAGGAGGAGATTCAATACTGGATATAAGTGAAGGAGGATGAGTTTATCCTACGAGAGACAAAAGGATTGCAGGTGAACGCAAAAGAATGGAAAGGTAGATATCTTTACTCTGATCTACGTGCACTCTTTTTCGCATAATTTCCATGTTTGTTGCATGAATGGTTAAAAAGACAAGCGAAGGTTAATTCGATGGTACTACTATCGGAGCCAATAGTGTGGGATCAAGCCAATCTTGATAGTTTAAAGGCATTAGATAACAAGTGGACTCGGGCCGTTGATTTATGGTTTGCCTAAGTAAAGGAAGGCTACATTGTTGATTTTTCTATTGAATATAGTGATTCTTTCAATAATGTGGCACCTGCCTCGAGAAACGTGTCATGTATTTAGGTGGTTTTTCGACACATGGTTTTTGCCGATGGTTTTTCTATTTTCGGTTAAGGAATTAGGGTTTTGGACTAATCCAGGTCATTGGGTTAGGTTTTTGGATGCCGCTAGATCCTATATGTATTTTGTATTGTAAACATTGTAACACGATGAATGAATATAGAATATGTTGGTTTTCCCAGTTTGGGTTTCCAGGGGAAAAATCTCTGTGTAATGTTTGTATTTGCCATTGTATCTTTTTTGTTCTTTTTCTAAATATTTGTTTGTAGTAGATATTGTACAAGGTTAGAATTTACATTTGGTATCAGAGATTTATTGGCTTCAGGGGGATGCCTTTGTGGTCAACGGTTTGGCTCAGGACTGTGATAAGCCTTGTTACAGTGGGAGATCTACAGTATTGTTGTTCAGGTGAAAAGAAATGGCAAGCAATTCGAAGATGGAGATCGAGAAGTTTAATGGGAAATTTTTTGAGCTGTGGAAGCTCAAGATGGAAGATTTGTTGGTGGACAGAGAATAGTGGATCACGATAGATCCAGGTACTGCACCTACAGGAACTTCTACAGATGACTGGAAAAAGTTGGATCGGAAGGCAAAGAGCACAATCCGACTGTGTCTCTCCGATACAGTATTACTGAATGTGTCAGAGGAAGCTACAACCAAGGATTTATGGGAAAATTTGGGGAAGTTGTATCACTCTAAGTCCCTGGTAAATAAACTATTCCTGAGAAAGAAGTTGTATAGCCTGAGGATGAGAGACAGAGACTCGGTGGCAGAGCATTTGAATGCCTTCAATACTGTGGTAAGTCAGTTAGTATCTGTTGATATTAAAATTTCAGATGAAGATAAATGTATCAGTTTTTTGTGTTCCTTACCAGACTCGTGGGATAGTCTGGTTGTGGCCATAGGTATTAATACAACTTCTTTGAAGTTTGAAGAAGTGGTCTCATCCTTGTTGTCGGAGGAGATGAGACAGAAGAATATGGAAGGACATAGCAGACAAATTATTTGCAAGGGGACATTCCTAGGAAAGAAATAGATCTAGTTTCTCAAGTGGGAGATCTAAGTCTAAGGGTAGATCTAAATCTCCCAGAAAGTTTGTAAGGGTATGTTGGAGAAGTGGAAAAGAATGGCACTACAAGAAGCACTGTAGATCCAAATTTGAGAAAAAGAAGGGATTTGAAGAATCTTCTTCTAGAGAAGAAAATACCTCCAAGGAAGAAGAAGGGGATGTGTACTTGGCCTCTTCAAGCACACATGCAGATCATGAGGCATGGTTGGTTGACTCTGGTGCATCCTTTCATATGACTCCCCATAGGGAGTGGTTCTGGGAATATGAAAAGTATGATGGAGGTAATGTTTTCTTAGGTAATGATTCGATAACCAAAATCATAGGAGGAAGAAGGGTCAAGTTGAGGCTCATAGATGGAAGAATTAGAACACTACCTGGTGTTCTGCACATCCTAGGTATGGCCATAAATTTGATTTTTGTAAGCAAAATGGAAGATGTAAGGGTAAAAACAATATTTGAAAAGGGAACTTGCAGGATGGTTTGAGGAGCAATGGTGTTAATGAAGGGAGTTCGGTTTGGAACTCTGTACAAGCTGCTAGGAAGCACTATTAGTGATGGGTGTAATAACACCATTGTTCTTGATATTGGAGTTGAATAAGAAAGAACTCCTACAGTCTCTGGAGAAAAGGTTATGTTGTGGCATCAAAGACTAGGGCATATCGAAGAGAATGGTCTTCGACTCTTACACGGTAAAGGTATGGTTGAAGGTATGTCTAACTACTCTCTGGATTTTGATTTCTATGAACATTGTCTATATGGGAAGCAGAATCGGGTAAGATTCCCCTTTGGTGCAACGAGGGCAGAAGGAATTCTATAGCTAGTTCACAGTGATGTTTTTGGACCTGTGTCGGTCCCATCATTGGGAAAATATGTGTACTATCTCTCATTTATAGAAAACTTCTTGAGGAAAACTTGGATATATTTCCTCAGGAAGAAATCTGAAGTCTTTGACAGGTTTAAAGAGTTTAAGGATCTTGTTGAGAATCAAATAGAGAAAAGAATTAAGGTGTTGAGGACAGATAATGGCGAAGAGTTCTGCAGGAATGAATTTGAAGAATTCTATAAGAAGTGTGGTATAGCAAGGCAGAAGACTACTCCATATACACCTCAACAGAATGGAGTTGCAGAAAGGATGAACAGGACGTTGATGGAAAAAGAAAGGTGCATGCTCAGTGGTGCCAGGTCAAGGCAAGAATTCTAGGCAGAGGCAGTGGGTACTGCATGTTATCCGGTCAACAGATCACCCCCATCAGCGTTGGATGACAAGACTCCACAAGAGGTATGGATGGGTAAGGAGCCTTCTCTCACACATCTTAAGGTATTTGGTTGTGATGCATGTGTTTATGTTCCAAAGGAAAACAAGAGTAAGCTGGATAAGAAGGCTAGAAAATGTATCTTTATTGCATATAAAGATGGTCTCAAAGGTTATAAGCTTTGGAACCCAGAAACTAAGAAGGCAGTGTATAGCCGAGAT
>ML833753.1:0-11993 GCA_009831015.1 Picea engelmannii
AGGCCAAGCTTGTAGGTGGATCCAAGGGGATCTTGGAACATGGATCAATGTCAGTGACAGAGGACGAGGAGTAAGAGGCTCCCAAGGGTGAGCATAGTTCACAGATTTACAGTGTGGGTATTCAACCTTCAGATGGGAAGAGGGAGTTAGCCCCTTCTAGTTCTTTCAAGAGACCTAGTTGGTACAAAATGACATTGATGGATGCTTAGGAGTAGGACGAGGCTCCTAGGAGCACATTGAGGGTGAGTAGGCCTTCGATGAAGTTTCCAAACTTTAGGGCACAAATGTGTAGCTGATCCAGATTTATAAGCGAAACAAAATGAAGAACAAATTGCATACAATAACATAGAGATACGGAGAAAAAAAATAGATATCCAGTGAATAATAACTTCTATTGAATAAATAAAATAGGTTGAAACTGTAAAACAATAGAAATGAAAAACACTTGCTCGAATGGTGGTAGTTATCTTTGAGAAGAGATGTGTCTGCTACGCGCATTCGTTTGAGCAGAATGATTACAATGAGGCTCCAGAGGCATTTTTAACATTACTCATGAATGTCAAAACCTTAGACATCCAAAAACCTAACCCTAGGAGATGAAACACCAAACGTTATGTCAGCCCCGATGGGTAAGTTGGTACCTCAACTTCCCAAGATCGTAACTTTTGCATACAATCTTTGTTTTAGGCGTGTGATAGCCCATTTGAAAGGTCTTTTCGAGAACTACACATTATCTCATAAAACTCTAAATTTTTCTATAAGTTGACTGTGGCAAGCCCAAAAAACGCTACTTAGGGCCCCAAAATGGCCTCGAAATTACAGAAAGATGTACTCACATGAAAAATTCCAAAATAAGCTAGTTGGATTAGGTGGGCGACCACCAATATCCACTTGGAAGTTGTGTAGGGCTTCAGACAGCCCCAGAAGTGCAAAACCCACAATTACAAAGAATTACAAAAGAACATGTTGAACTAAAAACTGTTAAGATGAGCTAGTTGGAATAGGTGGGTGGCCACCAATATCCACCTGGATCAATCCTCCCTCCTTAGGAAGCAATGGTCTCCATTTCTTTTAGTGCCCCCGTCAGGTGGGGAAATTTCTGTTGAATTTGGCCCCGGGTGAGCCACTTGCCTTGGTGCAGGAGCTACCCTACCTTGACAACCCGATAAAGATGAATCCTCTGTGTGTCCACTATTTGATTAGTGGATGCTTGTTCCATGCAGTCAGGGTTGAGCTCTGTTGGTGTCAATTGTTCTGCGATCTCGGAGGTATCCAATAATGATGGAAAATATGGCCGAAGGAGGTCCACATTGAACATTGGGTGCAAGTCAAGGAAGGGGGGAGTGTTGAGCTCAAAAGCATTGTCACCCACAACCTTGATGATAGTGTAAGGCCCATAACGAAGTGGACAGAGCTTCCAATGGGGCCATGTGAGGCGCTCTTTTTGCAAATGTAAACAGACCTTGTCTCCCACCTGAAACGATTGGAGGTATGTGGACCACTTTTGATGGCAATCGTTCTGCAATTTCCCCGTGTCTGTATGAAATGCAGAGGCTTGTGATCAATGTGGATGATTGTCTCCTTTCCCAAAATGTAATGTTTCCATTGGCAGCAAGCTTGCATAATGGAATACATTTCCTTATCATAGGTGGTGTATTTCTGGACGGTATCTGAGAGTGTCTCACTATGGTATGCCACTAGATGACTATGTTGAGTGAGAACTGCGCCTACAACATAGTATGAGGCATCGGTCTCAATCTCAAATGGTTGTTGCAGATCGGGTAACGAGAGTACTGGAGCTGAGCACAAGCGATGCTTCAAATCATCAAATGATCGTTGTTGTGCCTTCCCCCATGCGAAATTTTCCTTGCCACCTTCCTTGGTGACCTGGTTGAGGGCCCATGCAATATGGGAGAATCCCAACACGAACCTACAATAGAAGTTGGCAAGCCCCAAGAAGCTCTGAAGCTCAGTAAGCTGAACATACATATGACTTGGATCTTAACTGGATCCACATGTAACCCATGCTCTACAACAATGTGGCCCAAGTATTGGACCTTGTTCATGACAAAGGACCATTTTTCCAAGTTGACATATAGCTTGTGTTGTCCCAGAGTGCTCAAAACCTGTTGAATATGTTGCATGTGTTCCTCCCAAGTTTTGCTGAAGATGAGAATGTCATCTAGATATACCACCACAAAAGAGTTGGTGAAGGTTCTTAATACATCATCCATCAACCTCATGAAATTTGTTGGTGCATTTGTTAAGCTAAAGGGCATGACCAACCATTCAAAGAGACCTTCTTTAGATTTGAAAGTTGTCTTCCATACATAAGTTAGTTCTATGGGAACCTGGTGGTAGCCAGACTTCAGGTCAATCTTGTTGAAGAACTTCTCCCCCTTGAGTTGGTCGAGAAGGTTAGCAATGCAGGGAATTGGGTACCGATTCCTATCTGTGATTTTTTTTAATGCTCTGTAATCAATGCAGAGCCGATAGGTCCCATATTTCTTCTCCACCAGTACAATCAAGCTTCCACAAGGAGAGGATCTGGGTCAGATGTGCCTCTTTTGAAGAAACTATTGGATCTGGTGCTTGATTTCGTCATTTTCCATCAGCGAACGATGATAAACTGGTCCACTGGGCAGAGTTGCACCAGGGGTTATATCAATTGGATGCTTGAATTGAAAGTGCATCGGTACCTCGGTGGGTGAGGAGAAGATGTCTTTGTACTCTTCCATGATCATGTCCACTTGTTTCTGCTACAAAGAGAGGCGATGTGTAGAGGTCACGGATGTGGCAACGACCTTCTATTCACTGCGAGCACAGATCACAAAGAAGTCAAAATTCCCAATTTGTGAAATGACCTTATTGCATTGCTTAGCGGAGATTAAAGAAATAGCGGTAGGCGACGCTACCTCTGGTATCCTTTACAATTGTCTACCCAAAGTAATAATAACATTGCAAGGTCTAGACTCATACACAACATGTCACTTCCATAAATATGGTTGGCCTAACAGAACATCACAAACTTCAAGGGGATCAATATCACACAATACCTCGTCTTTGAAGGGCTTTATGATGTAGGGAAGACAACATTGTTGAATGAAGTGAAGATCTCTTCCTTGGCGGAGCTAGCCGATGGTGTAGGGTTATGGGTGCATTGTCATCGGTAGGTCCAACCACTTGACGACCTTTGCTGAGATCAAATTCTTCTGACTTTCTCTATCGACAATGAAATGAAGTGGACACCTCCCTTTACCCACATTTGTGAGTGACAAAGGCATTCTCCTTCCTCTGGTTCTTCTAGTTTGCTTGGTTAGATGTTGGTGGTAGCGACAGTGGCATTGGGTTCGACATCGATAATCCTCTTTCCTCTTTCTGGATTTGATTCAGAGTTAGAATCTTTCTCTGACTTGGAATCTTTCAGCTCGACCACTAGTGACTGCTTGGAGTGACATTCTTCAGTGTTGTGCCAAGGGATTTTATGATATTCACACCACTTCCCCGTGCCCTTCTTTGGCTTATCATTACCCTTCTTAGGTTGAGTCTTGGACTGGTTTTCTTGAGAGTGGCCATCTTTTCTTTGTCCCTTGTTTTGTGGGTTGGGGCTGCCTTTTCCCTGCTTCGGTTGTGAGGTGTTTGCAGATCCAAACTCTCGCATATTCCACTTAAATTTCGGCTCGATCTTGACAACATATCTATAAGCCGCACCTAATGATGCAATGTCCAAAATCCATTTCTGTTTGAATGTATCTATGCAGACAACTACTTTATTTGAGCACTAGATGTCATTTAGAGTCTTTGATACCCAATTTGGTGCGCAAGGTATGGAAAATATTGGTGAAATCTGGTATTGTCCAGTCCCTTTCCTGACGCAGCGTGGTCCATCTTGTGGACTGGTCCTCATAACTTCCAACAGGGTAGTATTGTTCTTTAATGGCATCCCTAAAGGAATTCCATGTGGGGGAGACCACAAATATTTCATATTCCTCTCTGGTCGCTTGCTCAGATTAAGTATCCCACCAGTCCTTAACATGGGAGACGACCTTAAGGAGTGAAAAAGTAATATTTTCCCTATTGAAAAAATTCTGGACCGAAAAATACCTTTCGAGCAGATTCAACCATTTATCTACAGTATCTACATCTATCAGTCCTTCAAATTATGGAATATCAAAATTTACTTCTACCTTGAAGGGGGTTGCGTCGTTGCTTGATGAAGATGCATCTCCTATGGGCAACCACCAAAGGATCTATGCAAAGTTGTCCATCATTTTGTTCCTTTGTCGCGCAGGGGATTCCTTGAGCAACAATTTAAAATGATCTCCTACTCCATCATATTTATTCTCGTCCCACATGAGTTGTTTTCAGGCTCGACACGATCGATCTTGTAAAGGATCGATTGGTTCGAGTCCCAACTTCTTATACCCAGATCTTGTCGGGGACATGCACAAAGAAAAACAAATGAAGAGCATACCACTATGATACCATTGATCCGGATTTATGAGAGGAACAAAATGAATAACATATTGAATGCAATAACACGGAGATACAAAGAACAACAACATATATCCATTGAACAATAACTTCTATTGAATAAAGAAAATAGGTTGAAACTGTAAAATTGCAAAACTGAAAAACACTTGCTCGAATGGTGGTAGCTATCTTTGAGGAGAGATGTGGCTGCTACACGCATTCATCTGAGCATAATGATTACAATGAGGCTCTAGAGGCCTTTTTAACACTACTCATGAATGCCAAAACCCTAGACATCCAAAAACCTAACCCTATGAAATGAAACGCCAAAAGTTATGTGGGCCCCGATGGGTAAGTTGGTACCTCAACTTCCCGGGGTCGTAAATTTTGCATACGATCTCCGTTTTAGGCGTGTGATATCCCGTTGGAAAGGTATTTTCGAGAAATACACATTATGTCACCATACTCTATCTCCATCAATAGTTTGATTGTGGAAAGCCCAACAAATTTTGTTTAGGGCCCCAAAACGGCCTCAAAAGTACAAAAAAATGTACTGACATGAAAACTTCCAAAACAAGCCAGTTGGATTAGGTGGGAAACCACCAATATCCACCCAGAAGCTATGTAGGGCTTCATACAACCCCGAAAGTGTAGAACCCACAATTAAAAATAATTACAAAGAACGTGTTGAACTAAAAACTATCAAGATGAGCCAGTTGGAATAGGTGGGTGGCCACCAATATCCACCTAGATCAGTAGCATTGTCAATTCTGTGACTTCCATTGTTTAGGAGTAGCTGACCAACAATGTTGGAGGGATGATAGTGTGCAGGATGATGTGTGTGAAATTGTGCTAGGGTCGGAGGGAGAACTAGTTGCAGGTGGCTCTTCGAGAAGTACATTCCTCGCTAAGAGAGAGTGTTGATGTTTGTAGCATTAGACAAGTACTTCCACATTGATTTTGTGTCTAACATGTGGAATTCATCCTTGATGCTTCTCAATACTTAGGAGATTCACTTTAATAAAGTGATTATTAAAGTGATTATTAAAGTGAATGAACTTTTGTAGCTATTGGAGTTTAATTTAAGTCAAATGCCTGAGTATTTGACATTAGTGAGTCAAATTAAATCCTAGGCATTAAATCATTAAGTGAAGGTAAGATTTAATCTCAACCATTGATCACTTTAGAGATTTAGGGTTTTGGATTTAGGGTAAACTAAAGATTACAAAAGGCAGCCTAAGTGAGAGGACGACACACACACAAAGTGAGATAGGAGATCTCATTAATTGGGTGGAGAAGGACTTCCATCCAAGTGTGCAGGGGCAGGGTCTGAGGAAATGAGAAAAGGGGCAATGTTATTACAATTTATAACAATTTTATTAGGAAATGTTAACTTACATTGTACATACCAACGAGAGACTTTATTCCAAATATTAACCAACCCAACCAAAGAACAATACTTTTAAGGTAAAATCCAATCATTACCATCGATCCATTTATAAGACTTATATAACATAATGATTCATAAATTAAGATAATTGTGATCATTATTTGGAATGTAGCAACTGAAACTAGACTTACATAAGGTAGAAGAAGAGGACCAATCGAACATTAGTATCCACTAGTGTAAATCCATCTTAACTCTAGATCTATCATGTGTTGAGAGGGATCAAATCCCTTGAAGTTACAAACCTTTCCTCTTGTTTTTTTAATTTAAGAAAAGTTTTTACCTCGAAGGACTGGATCCAAGTTGAGCGTGTAAGGAATTACACATCTCCCTCATACTCAACAACACACCATTGAAATGTTTTAACTGTAATAAGTTTTTTACTTTAAATTACCTTATCTCTCTATAAAGTTGATATACAATTATTTTAATTAAGGTAGACATAGAAATGTTTTATTTATGGTCGACATTGATTTTTTTATTAATATTATTTTATAAAATCCATGTGTCAACTCCATGTTTAGCAAAAAAGGAGTTACACATCTCACTCATGCATGGTTGTAGAAAGCGCCTTTTGACACAATCAACAAATACTCAACAATAATAGCAATGGTAGCAATAAAATTCACAACCAAATGTGGGAAAGTGGGAGGAACGTAATGACTCTCCTCCTAACATACCGCAATATGCAACCCTTGGTCACTTTCAACAAACGAGAACATTCATTCAAGTTGTAGGTTTGAACAATCATTCAAGTGAAAGTATGTAAGGTATAAATTTGTTTGAGACCTCCTCTAACTTCTTATATTTTCCAAAACAATAGAATCACTTGCTAAGTTCTTCTTTCTCCCTTTTAATTCTATATTATTAAATTATATAATGCATGTTATTTTCAAGTGGGGTGTAAGAACTTCTCGATATTTTTTCTCATTTTTATTAACTAATCATTTTTAATTGTAATATTTTATTGTTTTATTGATTTGTTTTTATTTTTCTTTTTAGAAAATTATAATTCTCTAATTATTCACCAAATTACACTTGTTAATACCTAAAATAATAGGGCACATTAACCTGAGACTTTAGTCAACAAATTACATTTGTTAATACTTAAAATACTAAAGCACATTAACATGATATTTCAATCAAACCAACACTCACATTATGGAAGTTTTGAAGTAAAAATTGAACCTCAAAACAAAAAAATGTACTATTAAAATCAATTTTAAAAGAACCAATCACATTTTAGAGCATCACATCATTTTTTATGATTGAATTGTCGTTATTTAAAATAAAATTAAAAATTACATTTGTTAATACTTAAAATACTAAAGCACATTAACATGATATTTCAATCAAACCAAGACTCACATTGTGGAAGTTCTGAAGCAAAAAAATGAATCTTAAAACAAAAAATGTATTATGAAAATCAACTTTAAAAAAACCAATCACATTTTAGAGCATCACATCACATCATCTGTTATCATTATTTAAAATAAAAATACTTATTTGTTACAATCTAAATAGAAGATAACCACTCATAATTAATCATAATAATATTGTAATAATAACAAAAATACTATAAATTACTCTTTTCAATATAATATAATACTCATAAAATAAAAATGCTTCATTTGAAAATTACTTTAAATAAAATTTTATATTTACTATTCTCTCATATATATATATATGAGAGAATAGTAAATATAAAATTTTATTTTACTATTCTCTCATATATATATATATATATATATATATATATATATATATATAATTAATTTTATATTTATTATACTTACATATTCATACATGTATAGGTAAAACATTCGTTTATATTACCATCTCCTCACATATTTATGATCATTTATATTACCCTCTCCTCACATATTTATATAAATAAAATTTTATATTTATTATACTCACATATTCATACTTATATGGGTAAAACATTCATTTATATTACCCTCTCCTCACATATTTATGATAATTTATGAATTTATATTAACCTCTCCTTACTTTAGTTTGAATGCCCTAACATGTTTACTCCTCGCATATTTATGCTCTCATGTGTTTACTCCCCCCACGTATTTATTATACTTTATGAATTTATATTACCCTCTCCTCATGTATTCTTATTTTGAAGTTTTAATGTAGTATATTTATTATATCACATTTTGAATATTAAATAAATATTTATATTTATATTTATGTTTATTATATTATATTTAAAAGTGTTTATTCATAAATATATTTATTATATTATATTTAAAAGTAATTTATATGTTTAAAAATATTTTTATTTCTAAGTGTAAGTATAATTGATTTTTAATTAATTTTATTTTTAGCTGTTTTTTAAATTTAATTTAACCAGAGTTACATATATTATAGGTAAAAGCTAAGTTGTAAATATGTTTTTTTCATAAAATCATTAACTTGTAATTTTTTATTATATCTTTTAGGAGATCCATTTTAAACATCAAAATTTTCATAATGAATGATCCAAGAAAACATGCAAATAAAACATATTACAAAGTAAAACATCATTCTTTCTTCCATGACCTACATTTATGAATACGAAGATCAACTTGTTAATGGTCGAATGTTGTGTCACACTTTTGTCCCTGACCCGTGTGGCAAGGTAATATGAACTTCTTCGAGATCATGGGCCTTCATGAAGAAATAATGACACTGACATGTTTGCTTGTCATATGGTTTGTTAATCAATTTTTCTAATGCTAGAGTCATCCCTCACCAATCAATTAGGAGTATTTAGATTGGGACATTAAACTTTACATGACAAAACTCGCTCTTTTTGAAACTAGAAGAGATGCAAAATAAGGTCATGGCGAAGGGCCAACATATGGTGACTATTGTTGATTCTCGTATTAAAAGGGATGATGGTTTTTTACTACACTAGGGAGTAACTTAAAAGGGGTATTATGTTAAGGACATCCATGGTAAAGACTACAACAACTAGTGTTGTCCAGGTGCATTGTCTTATTTGGATTTGTTAAATCAAGAAATCAAGTCATGGGGGATCGACAAGTTTTCTGTTAACAATTATAATGGTTCAACACCATCATTGTACATATTCAATGATATAAATGAACTTTTTATATTCAATGGTCTATACATATATTGTAGTGTAGCTAGAAAGGTAATGGGGGGGGGCAAAGGGCCCATAGTGTTAATAGTGGAGGCCATTCAATGTAAGGTGGACTAGGTCCACTATATTATTAAATAAGGCCCACTATGGTAGTTAGATATATTAGTATGAACATAATAAATGTAAGAGGACTTACTAGAAGGTTCCTCCTCTAGAATGTTCTAAGGTGGTTGGTAACACTATATAAAGGGGTTTAAGCAATGTCATGGGGACAAGAAAATAAGTTTTATATTTGGAGGGTTCAACTCCTTAAGATATTTCCCCCTCGAAAAGGCAAGTGAACATGAGAGGATCCCTTCCACAATAGGATCCATTGTATGGTGTTTCCCTACCCTAAGTATTTAAAAATAATAAAGTGAATATTTTTCTATATTGTTCTCTAGATCTATTGTGGTGTGTGTGTATTCAGGTCTCTGGTAATTACAATTGGTATTAGAACACTTTCTTTGGCCACAAAAAAGGGGATTTTTTTTTCTTCATATTTTTTGAAGGAAAAAGAAGGCCGCGACACTCTAGACGATTCTTGTAGTTTTTGGTGCAGAATTTGTAGAAATTGGTTGTAGATCTGAGTTCCTCTCGTAAAAAAAATCAATTTCGAAAAAAGAATCCTCTGAAACGGAGTCAGAGAAGTAAATCTATCAACATTTTAAAAACCTGTTATTTTCGGGGTTCTGTGGATGGCAGCGCGGTTTTACTAATTTTTGTAGCAGTTGGGGCTGAATTTTCCCAAACAAGTTACAAATTTGAGTTCCTCTCACAATTTCACCCAATTTCAAAAAACAAATTGTCTAAATTGGAGCTCCAAAAGTAAAGATATCGTTGATTTAAAATCAACTAATTTTCAAGCCTTTTGTGACGATGACAAGATTGCAAAGCTCCTAACTTTTCACAGGGTGCTCAAATTTCTACCAGATTAGACCCATTGGATAGAGAATTTTAAGAGATTTCTTTTGGTATATTATATGTTGTGTTTCAATGGATATTCGACTCCTTAGTGAACTTCAACGACAATGGACAGACTTCTAAGCAGACATCAAGACACTATTTCATCTGGTGGAGCAAAAGAGGTATATTCTGAAAGCCATCAATGATGAATACACTCAAGAAATATATACTTGGTATGATTATAAGGATGCAGGTGATAATTGGTGTATGGATAATTATCATTTCTCGGATGCCAACCAATTCCATATTTTATTTGATGACTCTACTCCACCTAATGTAGAGAACATTATGAAGAGAAGTCAAGTGCCTTCTTTGAATATTATTTTTTTGTATTATCCAGTACTAGTGTGTTATGCAAATGATTTTTTTGATATGGAGGGATCTACATATTTGGATCCACATGAGCGGTGTCAATTTTTGGAGCATCATTTTCAGGTTGAGATCCAATATCTGCAACATGGAGTTCACATGAGCACTTGGATATGAGACCCAGGTTTACAGTGGCGGTTGGACTACTTTAGCATGATGGCTCACATTTCTACATGCGACCTTGGTTCTCTAGTCTAATT
Organism: Picea engelmannii; assembly: GCA_009831015.1. Taxonomy (NCBI): domain Eukaryota; kingdom Viridiplantae; phylum Streptophyta; class Pinopsida; order Pinales; family Pinaceae; genus Picea; species Picea engelmannii. The sequence continues at coordinate 10,598 of ML833753.1, forward strand.
CAACACTATGGTCCACACTTATCTATGGAACCCTAGTATATGGTTGTACACCCTCATAACAAGCGTTGACGACAATGCTTTTATAAGGGGGATGGAATGTAATGTAGATAAAGAGGTAATGGGGGGAGGGGGGGGGGCGCGAATGGACCATAGTGTTAACAATAGAGGTCATTCATTGTAAGGTGGACTATGTCCACTATATTATTAAACAAGGCCCACTATGGTAGTTAGATATATTACTATGAACATAATAAATGTAAGAGGACTTACTAGAAGGTTCTACTTCTAGAAGGTTCCTCCTCTAGAATGTTCTTAGGTGGTTGGTAGCACTATATAAAGGGGTTCAAGCAATGTAATGGGGACAAGAATATAAGTTTTGTATTTGGAGCATGTAGCTCAATAGGAGGTTGCTCCCTCAAAGAGGCAAGTGAGCAGGAGAAGATCCCTTCCATAATATGATCCATTGTATGGTGTTTCCCTACCTTAAGGGTTTGAAAATAATAAAGTTAATATTTTTTTATATTGTTCTCTAGATATATTGGTGTGTGTGTATTCAAGTCTTTGGTACCTAACATATATTATTGTTCTCATGCACCCTACATATTATATGGACCTTGTAAAAATTTATTTAAGATATGCATTTATGAACACTATAGTTTGTACATGAAATTCATTTGAAGACTAGGGTGGTGAATGTTTGGAGTTTTTGTTTGTTTTTTATGTGATGCTCCCTTTTGTGGTGTATGCAACAATTCCCAAAGATGCTCTTCACTTTTGAGATGTTTATCACCATGATGTTCATACTTATTATGTATATTTATTTCATATGGGTTATGTTGACGGTCTCTTGAAATAAGGAAGTGGGAATGACAATTCATTTGTTTTGTCACAAGAATTTTGATGGAATCCAAAGGGTGGGCCTAGTTTGTACAAGAGACAATACAACAAATTGGGACCATCTGAGAGTTTATGTTCCAAAGTTGTTACCATTGATCTCAATATAATGGAACTTTATAGTATATAATTGTTTTCATATATTGCACTAACCATTCTTGTAGCGTTTTATAGAAGGAACCCGATATCTATTATAATTTTACTACAAGTGTTGAGGTTGGCGTTGTTTTGGAAATCCTAAGCCCAAATTACTATTTCTATGGTACCAATTATGTGCACATTACCCATATTTTAGAGGTTATGCACATCATGACACCAAGAGGAGAGAGGCTCAGTTGTTTGGGTAAATATTATACCATGCTCATTTGTATTTTCATTCTCATAACCTACTACACACCATAATAATTTCCTTAGTGTTGTTTATATTTTTAATGGGCATTGTCTTTTTGGCACAATATATCTATAGAAAGTGTTATATTTTGGGGTTACTTCGAAAATGTTT
>ML833753.1:20755-32806 GCA_009831015.1 Picea engelmannii
GTTCAACATTATAGATTGACATGTGTCACTTGGAGTCAGAGTGCTTCACATGGGGGCCTATCTATGTTTAATTAGGCTATTTTTAATGGACTAGGTCTACTTTGTATTGTTGGCCTCCCTCTTTTTTCATATCAATAAATGGAAGAGAGAGACCCTTGACCATATTCATAATTATTCACTTATGTAATCGTATGCTTGTGTTAGAGATGTGAGAGCTAAAGTGAACTAGTCTCTTTTTACTTGTAGTAAGCCTTATTAAATAAAAAGTAAAAGATAAACCTTCAACTTGAGAATAATAGAATGCATCCACACGGTAGATAACACAAGAATATAGAGAAGACCCTTTTAAGGTAGGGTAACACCATCAATTACTCCTTATGGAAGGAATCACCCCATAATCCATGCTTGTTACAATACAATATTCAAGATCTAATGTATCTCATTATAATGGTACTCATGTATTTTTACTTTTGCATGAGTATTCCTAGGAGTATATGCCAACTACCCCTCATTATTATATTCATTTATTTTAACTACCTAGTGGGAATATTTATTACCCAACAAATACCAAGTGAGCCTTATTGCATAATATATGGCCACATTACATAAATTATTCCCCTTAGGTACCTCCCTAGGTACTTCGTAATGCATTAACTATCTTCGTTAGGTACATCCCTAGGTACATTATATTCCATCCCACTTTGGTCCCTCGGTCGCATTCTTTGGCTCTTGGGAATGACGTCATGCTTTCAGAGGTCCCTGTTCTAGAAGAGAAGGAAGTAGTGGGTTGCACAAATGGTAAACATATCAAAATAGACCACCTAAAGGATTGGGTCTCCTCATCTTGGAGGAATTTGGGGATTTCCTTACTGAAAATCCATACTCTTGCAAAAGGGTGGTTTTTGTTCAAATTTCGGAAAGGAGAGGACACGAGCAAGATTTTGAGAGACCCATGTTGCCTGGACTTAGCTACTTTGTTATTAAAGAGGTGGAGTCCCTTCTTTTATGAAAACCATGAGATGATTGATGATCTACTTATCTGGGTGCGACTTCTAGGGTTGTCATCGAAATGCTAGAGTTGGAAATGCTTTGAGAAAATTGGAAATACTCTCGTTACTTTCATGAATGTGGATTTACCTCCATAGGAAAAATTTTGGTGGCTCGGATTTTAGTATCACTAAATCTCAGGTAGGGCCTTTTAGATACTTTTTAATTCACTCGCAGAGATTTATTGTTCAGGAAGACTGTCGATTACGAGGGAATTCTCTTCAAATGCCATAGATGCCACAAACATGGTCATAGAGCTGCAGATTGCACCCTATCGATGAAGCGTAGAGTCCCCATTTTGCAGAGTTCAGGCTAAGGAGATCCTATTCTTTCCATCGAGGTCGGGGTGCGACAACGCGCCCACTTTAGTCAAGAGCCACATTGCAATCTTGGAGAGAGGTCTCCAGAAGAAAGGTAATGGATTTGGCATGTTGTTCTGGAGATTAAACTTAAGGATCAAATAGTAATGTCAGTCACCAAGAATGTTTAAAGAGAATGTTTTAAAGGAGTGTTTTTTCTACCTTTAGCTATATAAGAAATTATTCTTAAATGAAATTAATAATAGGATAGTACAAAGGCTGTATTTCGTTGTCTGAGTCACAGTTATAATATCAAATGGTGTGGGAGAAAATTACAAAACCGTCAAAAAAAGATAGGCATCAATGGAAGATGAGTCTCACCTTGTTTGCAGTAGAAGAGAGTAAAGAGTGCACCCTTGAACAAGATATGAGATGTAATAATTCAAATAGCTTGCAGGTCTTGATTTACTTGTAGTAAACATAGAGGAAAAACTGCTTACTTAATGAATTGCTGATATAATGTGATTACAATAGTTGTGATACTAAATTGTAATCAATCTCTTATCAATGAATTACACAAGGAAATTCAGAGATATGAAAATACAGAACAAACACATAACTCAAACTGAACAAAAATTGGAATCTCTGTTTTCACTTGTATTAATAGTAAAAAAGGAGAGTTTTCTCTATTACATCCGGCAAGAAGCAGCCTCGAATGAATCTTAAATCAATGTATTTATACAAAAACTATCACAACTCAAAACGGTTGGACTTCTTTCAATGCAAATAGCATATATTTGAATAAGAAAACAATTTGTAAAATTTGTTGAGTTCCACTGGCGTTCTCCTCTATCTCTTCATCTACTGGGAAAAAACGCCTCTTTTCTTTAATCTTTTAGGCTGGACACAACTGTCGTCTGACCTCCTTAATAATTTGGCATACTATCATGGAAATTTTTATATGTTGCCATCTATCCCTCCATATATGTTCGACAATGTAATGAGACATAATCGGGATCAACGAGGAATGGAAATCAGATAAGTAGCACTGCATGGCTCATTAAGGAATGCATAACTGGAATAAGAAAAGTAACCATTTGTGGAAAGGATGATGATGGAACAGGTGTATGATGATGAATTAGGGCTAGGTGAAGATTTAGAATGTGAATGAATACGATAAGTGGCTGTAGGAAGGTGAAAGATAGGGAGGGTAAAAGAAAGGGCATTGTGCATGTTTCCTTATTTGATTCTAGATATGCTTTATTTCCCATGTTTGATACATTGGTTGCATCTATTCAATAATTCCACTACGAACTTTGAGGGCTCAATCGATTCATTTACCTCAAAAGTGAATAATCTCCTCTCTACCTGAGACAATTTTTCTCTCGAATCCTTTTTATTTCCCGAGCTGTGACTTGGCGCTGTGAGATTGGACTTACTAGACACTTATTGATCTTAAGAAGATTAATTTGGCTCATTTCCTAAATGGTCATTAGAGTTTCTTCCTTGCTCTTCGTGGAATTCTATTGATTCATTTCAATATCGATTTGCCCCAGGGCCTCCGCGATACTACTTCCCTCAAAATCAATTAGTATCTTGTCTAATGATGAAAACGCTTCTTGGCAAGAGTCCTTTACCTCCTTGACCAATATTTTTCTCTCTACCAAATTTGTTTCCCACACCTTTAGGGCCATATCACCTCGTAATTGTTCAGAAGGGGAGAGCAGAGGAAAATCAGGGGTATTATCTTTATGCACCAATATGATGGCTTCTTAAAACCTAGCTCGGGCTGAGTGAACTTCTATTTCCTTAATATAGACATCCTTCAGATCAATATCTACTGCCTGGTAGCACTTCTGGATGGCATTAACCTTCATAAAAAGGTCCTGCTGGGCCACTTCCATTTTTTTGTTTATCTCCAACGCTTGAGTCTGGAAGGCTGAGATATCCACCTTTGGTACCTTCAGTTAGGTTTAATATGGCTTGCAATTTTCCTATCAATTCATCATGCAGAGTGACCAATCCTCAGTTGGTCTGTGAATTTTGATGGAGCTCCTCGAGGTTAGCCTGCAACTATTGGATTTGCTGTCGATCACGAGCTCTGATTTTCTCAAAGTCTTGGCTCATATTGTTACTAGCATTTTTCTCTATGGCATGTATTTGATTTTGCAAGTGCTCTACCAATAGGCACTTATGTCGCAGTTGTTTGGCCAAATTGTCCACAGATCATTGATTGGTCATGGAAAAAGAACCTAATGAACCTGCGACTTCTTTTGCGAATTCAGGAGCATATTGATTATTTCCATCATATACCATTCTTTGCCTTTTAGTTATCACTCCATATTTCTGGTGTGATTCTCTTTTCAGAATGGCCTTCCATTTTCTACTAAAGAAAAAATTCGAAGGAGGCATTTCTTCAGGTGAGATGGGGGTAAGATCATCTACAAAGACAATTTCAGAACTAGGATTTCTGAGGCTGAATTACAGAGGTGTCAATGATGTAATGGGAGTGCCAATCTCTGTAGGTTGTTGTTTCTCTGCTGTATTTGAGTTACCAGCAGGGGTGGTTGGCGACGAAGGAGGCACCATTTGTCCTTGTTTTAGGAAGGCTTCAAGTTGAGCCTTTGCTTGGGGTCCTAGCTGGCTTGACAATGCTGCTTCTAATTTATGTGTCAATACCTCCGAAATCTTCGCGGTTTCCTCGACTTTATGCTTACCAGAGTGACTGGATTCAAAACATGTTGACTTGGCTTCCTGAGAAGGGGGAGGGATTACTTGCTCCCCTTGCAGTACCTTCGGTAGTTTGTTCCACCTATTCTTTTGAAAGATGATAAAACTAGCCTGTTGATCTAGGGGCAAGGTTTGGAATCTGTTCTATACCTCCTCATAAGACTTAACTCCTTTGAATATTTCATCATATAGGGAGATTTCATGCACATATCTTTTCATGTTGAATTGGGCTAGGTGATTTTCCACAACCTTGCATGGGTCATGTCTTTTGAATTCGATATCAACCAATTTGATATCATCCAGAGCCTCAGCCTCCACTTTGGAGTGATCGAAATCTAGTAATGAAAACATGCCAACCTGAATGTGGAAAGTCGACCATACCTTTTTCTGTGCTTTCTTCAGCTCTTTGCTGATGCCTCTTATTACTATCTCATAGGCCACTTCCTTGCATACCAACCGATCCAGTAAAAATCCTGGGAGAGCATGGGGGGGGACCCAACACCCAAAAACTATGATATAGGAGAAGTTCCCCTAAATCAACCAATATTCTAGCTTACCCATATTACCCATAATCCAGTCTAAAATTCGAGGAGGTGGGTGGCCGTACATGGCTATATGAACTGGAATCACGACATTGTGACAGATTTTATAAAAGGAATCCTTGGCTTTTTCTTCCCAAAGCTTGGAATGGTAGAAATGAATGGGCCTGACACTCGCTAGAGTCCAACTCCAATTCAACAATGGGAATGGCGTCATAAAATAGATGGCATCCATGATATATGTCGACATATAAAAGGGGGCAGGTTGTCTCTTTGACTTCGTTGTTTTATAGCCTGCAATCTCTTTGGCCAAGTTATCGAACAACATTTTGGCTCGATTGAAAGTAAAACCCTCTGCTACCTCGTGCATGATGGATACCCATTCCACCGAGAAATGCGTGGGACTCTTCTTTCCGAACAATCGACATAGCATCAGGGCTACATACACCATGGGAACGTCCATAGACATTGTGGCATAAATACCATGAGCGTTGATTCTGAATTTCTCTAGGTTCCTCCACCAAGACTTGATTATCACAGGACAGTTTCTGGCATACTTGACACACTCCTTTTGCTCTAACTCCATAATGAATGCAACATTGAATGTATATGTAAGATTAGGGGATAGTTTGTACATTACTTGTATATGTTTTGGTTGGAAAGAACTGACGACGACCTTCTGATGGTTGACAATGCTCCTAGTTTGGATGTCAACGTGCTCTAAGGCCCAACTTATCATGTCGTTATAAGGCATGAGTCTCAATCATGCTGCTATTTTGTGCAGTTCTGAATGCACTATATGTCTGAGTTTAGCTGTAAAAGTATCGTCTTCTTCTTCAGCAGATTCCTCTGGATAGTTGATGATTTTATGTTCCAGAACCTCGAACACTTGTGCCAATATTTAACTGTGTCCATATCTCGCGGCGTGGTGTCCGACAGAACGTCCGCATTTGGGTTTGAATCCTCGCCAGCCACATTAGAATTTTTCATCATTTTCCATGGCACCATAACTTCTAAGGAGACAGAGTGAAATTACCTATTGCAGAGAAAATTCGTGAATCCTTTAAACAAATAAAGCTCGCTACTTGTAGAAAGTGAAAATGAATTCGAAATCGAAATGCTTTTATTCAAAACAGAGTCATCGTTTTTCGTATAACTTCATTGACAAAGAATTTATTAACCTTTGATGGGAAAGTCTACCTGTCGATCCGCAATATGCGTTCAAATCATTATCCTTAACTAGTCATAAATGCCACCAACACTTCGACGGTTCGTGTTTGGGAGTTTTCGATGTGACAGAGTGGGAACCTCCCAAATCCCGAATCCACGAAAAGATTAATCTTCAAATAATCACTTGTAAACTTTTAACTAATCACGTTTAAGATGGTGCATTAACTTCAAGTGTTTCGGGAGTTTGGACTCCAGAGATTTTAGGAAATGATACAGGGGAAATGCCCGAAAGATGAACTGCGGGGTCATTAATTATCTCCTGATCGTGATTAACTTAATCATTTTGTTAGGGTCCTATAATTATAGGTGAGTCGATACTTCGACTGCTGATTTGGCATCTCCCTCGTGATGATGAAAGTCTGTCTCAGGTGATTCCGCTTCCTCCCTCCATTCTTGTCGCTCATTTCTCCATCACCCTACTGCATCCTTCACACACACGACGCCCACACTCCCTTGTCCTGTTGTCCCATCGACTACTTTTCCCGCCTCTCCGTCCCTGCATAAATGGACTTAGGATGAACAAAAAGAATAATAAATCAGTTAGATTAAAATAAAAATAGGCATTAATAAAGTTAAACTAGGTTAAAATTGATTAATTAATGATTAATTAATTAATTATTAAWTAAATTAAGAACCTGGRTCAGTRTCTAGGTTAGTAGCTAAGTTGAAAATTAAGRTTAATTTTAAATTAAAATAAAACAATTAAATTTAAAAAACAAAATAAAAAATAAAAAACATATATGAAAAACAATTATAAAAAATTAAATAAAATTAAAAATATTTAAAAAACAATAAAAAACATWAAAAWAAAAAGCAAAAATAATAAAATACATTAAAAATTAAAAAATATAATATAMTAAACATAAAAAAAATAAAACAAACGGATTATATTAAAAATAAAATACAAAAACAAACATTAAAACAAAAAGTAACAAAACGTTACATATAACAAAATATATTTAAAACATAAAAATTAAAAATTGAATTAACTATCCTAAGTCCCGTACCCTCTACCCCACACCTACCTCACTCACTCCCCATTCCCCACGTACCCCACTCCACTACCCTCCCCCTACGTCACCCTTACCTACACTACCCCACTCACCATACACCTCACACACCCCTCCCACTCACCACGTACCTCACATTCCCCTCACCTTACGTCACCCTTCCCCCACCTACCCCCACTCCCCACTACATACACTCCCGCATACACATAACCTTCTTGCTTATTTTATAAAACGCGCCCCCCATTAACTTAACAAACCACAATCGACGCGCCTTATTCAATTCCGGACCCCCCCGTGAGTCCGAAATTTAACGAGGGGGGGGTCCGGAATTTTAATTAAAGCTCATGCAATTTTGAGCGCCTCAGATTTAACCAACCAAATTGGCGACCCAAGTTTAATTCCGGACCCCCCCGGGCGGTCTAAGTTTAACGAGGGGGGGGGGGTCCGGAATTTTTTCTCGCCAAAAAATCATTTTCACAAATTTTTACCATTTTTGCCCAGTTTTACCATGCCTTCTTCCGAGGGAGATTCAGAGCAAACGAAGGCGAAATTTCAAAATCCGAGAAAGGTTTTTGCTCGGCATGGACTGAGGAACAAAAACCTTTTTCAGTTTTTTCAACGAGGTCATGAGCAGAGCAAATCGAAGACATCTTCGGGGCCTATTTTTCCATTTTTTCGATTTTCCATTTCAGTCCCGATCTTGCAGGAGCTGCCACGGCCAGCTGGGGACGAATTTGGCGAAACCGAAGGAGGTTTTTGTCCAGCACATGCCCATATACAATAATGTCTTTCATTTTTCTCCCAGGTGTCTTCATTGAAGAAAGAATCACGTCTGAACGGACCCATTTTTTCGCAGAAAACGGTCCATTTTTCATGGCAGAAAGCTCCGAATTCAGTGGGAGTGGTGGCTATTTTGGACCGAGGCGGTTGAACCGACTGCCAAGAATTATTGGGATGGGATATCTTATTTATAGAGATGATTTTAATGTAAAAGGGTTGGATCTTCACGCCCTGTGGCTATCGAGCTGTAACATTTTTGAATAGATTTGCCATTAATGAAAGAGGCTCTTTACAGGATTCCTGCTCATGTTTACTGGTGATGTGATTTCTCAGTAAATGTTTTCTTGCTTTGTAACCACTGTGTTTTCTGAATCTAATATTTATGAATAGCGTTATGTTTCAGGATTTATCTCCGATACCCTGGTTCCGATTCTAAAGATTTGAATGTTCATCTTCTAAATATCTTCAACTAAGAGATTCTTAAGTGCTTGTTAGTTGGAGTTGTTTCCCTTATCTTTTCTTCTGATCATCACTTTAATTATTAAAGATCCAGTGAGTGTGTTATCTTGCCTTGTGAAGGATTTCTTCAACGTTTCTGGTTGTATCTCAGATTTTATTAATTACAGACCCCATAGCCCAATGGAGGAGTTGACTGTCTCAACCAATTTATAAACACTTTGACACCAAACCCTTGTTCTTCATAACTAGCCTAATATTTCTGCAAACAAAGCTATATTACACAGAGAGATCCCTCTCTGAGTCTTGGAGGGCTAGATCCAAGACTCGAAGCAGTTATGATGTTGCCTCTGTGATTGCCTTTCAGCCTTGGGAAAATTACAGAGTGCTAACACATTTAATGTTTAATACTTCAAAATTTTGGTACTTTGGTGATTTTTGAATTAGTTATTTGTTAGAATCCTGAAGGATCATCTCCTGCAATGACGAGTCACAACCTAGGTCATTCTGACGTGTCGAGAAAAGGGAGGTGCCATGTGTCAACTTGGGAAAGACTTAGAACATACACGTGTCTTAAGACTTGTGCCATTTCTAAAAAGGTTTAGGAAAATCAATGAGTAGACACTTTTGCATTTCAGAGCTTCAAGGTTTTTATTGTTAATACTTGTTGCAACATCCAAAGCACAGAGCTCCGAAACGACCGTTATAGATTTACGTCTTTAAAAAAAAAGGCGTCTCCAAAACTGCGGAGGTATTAGGATCGTTCGATCAAAACGAAAAAATTGTCAACAATGGATATTGTGAGCGCCTTATTATTTATCAACCAACAAAGGAATTTGATTAAATTTAAAATTTCATTTACCAATTTTCCATTTTCTTCGGGTAGAATTATATGAGGTGAAAAGTATAGGGATCAAAAGTTCAGAATTGTATGCGTTCCAACATAGGCTCCATCTGGGGATCGCGTCTCCCTGTGAGATGTGGAAGAACAATAGACCGAGTTCCTTTATTGGGCGAATGGAGTCATTATTTCATTTCTGAGAAACACTTTTAGGAATTAATCATACAGATAAAAATTGAACTTCAACCGAATCTCAGAAAATCTTCAAAACACCCCCGATTATCATCTCAAGTTAGGCTATTAAAAATTTCCCTTTCCTGAAACTGAGCTCAGAACTATTTAACATAATCAAAATGACTTTAACTAAAATATCAGACTTCGACTGACTTCATTCACATCAAGGTTAAGTAAATGTAATAATTTATTTAGAGAGTCCCTTATTGGTTCAGAATGTAAAGATTACCATTGTAGTATCCCCAAGGCCGAGCCCCATTGCAAACCATGTTCTGAAAGAAATTGTAATTATGTTTTATAGGCTGGTGAGCCAAGTTTTTATAAGCTGGTGGCTTATGTGATTGTTAGGCCAGAGAGCCTAAGGGTTGGAGGCCAAGGGCCTGATTTTGTACTTGTATGTATGAAAAACATTTAATAAAATTGTAAACATCGCCAGGTGCAAACCGACCACGATGAATGAGTGAAGGGGGACTAAGCATCCATAGTGAGGGAAAGGAATTAAGGGCTGGAAGGTGGGAAAAGGGGCTAAGTGTTGAGCCTAGGGGGCTTAAGCCTGGGAATAATATTTTAATATTATCCCAAAATACATGTTCATTTTATGTTTTATCCTAAATTTCTGGCAAGGGGAGAACATGCAAGGGAGATGTGTGCTGGTGGAACACATGCAGTTTCATGGGTGACAAGTGTCAACCTTGACGCATGCGAATAAAACGGCTAGGGTGAGCCGTGAGAAGGGTTCCTCCCCATTCTACCTGATTGTCTGAACGCATATGGAGCCCTGGATAGTACTACCAACCCGACTCCTGTAGAGAACCTTCGTGCGTCCCTGTGATTCGAAAAGTCTGTGTCTGGCTCTGAGAAAACTGGTGTGTATATTCCCTAAACGAGAAGCCTGAGTGGATTTGGGAAAAGAGTCTGTGTTTGTTCTGGAAAGTTGGTACACCCCTTCTCTGTTCTAAACCGGGAGTCTGAATCGACCCCTATGTGGACGAATCGTCACGCATCCTTGAGAATCCAGAGTGTGAGTCTATTCCGTGTTGCCAAATTGAGAAAACATAAGTGTCTCATCCCTGCTAAGCCTGGTTATACTGCTGCACCTATCTGGAGCTACCCTGGGGTGTTCGTGTCTAGATTCTCGTGGATTGTGATGGACGTGTAGTGTTTGATCCTGTGTGGCTTGTTGGTCAGTTTGTACAACACTCTCTCCAGGTGAGAGAGGTGGTTGAAGTTGGAAGAACAGGTTGTTGGACTTGTGAGCAACTCTCTCCAGGTGAGAGAGTGCGTAGAGGAAGGAGAGAACTCCTTGAAGCCCGGAGACTTCCGGTCCAGCCTGTTCCTGTAACCCAAGGCAAGGGAGATTAGCAGCCGAAGGACTATCTAGGTGACAGAGAAGGTGTATACTCCTGGGGTGGAACAGACATGTGGGGAATGAGGGTCTGTGGGCAGTGAGCGTGGGAGGTTCCTGGGAGAGAATCCCTTCCTTGTGGTTGTGTGTTGTTTTCCCTGTAACCTCAGCCTAGCCTAGGATTCCTTGTCTTGGGGTGGAGCTTAGTCCCAGCTCGGGGGTGATCCACTGCTGAGCTGATGAGTAGTGTGGTCTAAGGCTGGGAGGTTCGTGGAAGGCCTGCACTTGGTTGGTGGATTCTACCACCGTTAAAAGATAAGTATCTGATTATGTTTTAATAACGATTTTGCATGACTTTATTGTTTATGTTATCATGATTTCCGCTGTGTATATGAATTAGTATGAAACACTATTGATTGTTAAATTATGGCAGTAACTCATATGAATACTCTGTGTAGAATGTGTTTATTTGTTTAAATGCATGGGATTTATAATACCTGTATGAGTTATGTACCAAGTGATGTTAAAGTTTCCTTTTAAGAGCGATTAAGCCATGGTAGCTGAAAAGGTGCACTACAGTTTGGTATCAGAGCCAAGGTTTCGACACTAAGCCTAGATGGGCCAGTGGAGCGGTCTTTGGACCGAGAATGCGAGGGGAAATTGGGTCTGGAAGGCCAATTTTGGACCCTGGTTTGCTCCAAAGTGTCAAGGAGTTACTTGACGAGTTTTTAAGCTCACGAGGTATAACGACGTTATGAAACCGCAGCCAGTGTGGTATAAGTCCATAGGGAGAGAGGACTCCACACCAAAAGTGTGGGAACTTTAGGATCTGTTCTACAGGGAAGGTGAACCCTCGTGACCATTAGATCTAGAAAGTGTGCACGGGGTTTAAATCCCTTTGGAATTGCACAGGAGTGTGGAAATCACAATACGCAAAATCCTGAATTAGTTAGGAATCGTTTGAGCCGTCAGATTTCGGCTGAAAAACCAGACATCCATTGGATTTGTCAGGAGATATCTGAGGGTTAAAACCCCAGTGAATAGGGGCGAAAGCCCCGAAATAGATCTAGACCATCCGAACGATGGAGGCCACGTGTCATGAGATTTCTTGATTCGGGAAATCAGGAATTGCGATATCGGGAGTCCTGGTAACAAGGGATCAGGACTTTCCATGGTGGAAATCCCGGGATAGATCTGGACCGACCGATTTAAGGAGGCGACGTGTCGAGAGATTACCCATTTCGGGAAATCGGGGATTGGGGATTCGAGAGTTCCGTTGACAAGAAATCGGGCTCTCGCCTTGATAAATCCCGACCCATAATGTCGAGACGTTAGCATGTGACTAAGTCTCGATGAACGGACGAGATTCCTTCAGGGAATCTCAGGGTCTGTAACGATCGTCTGATGTGAGGAAGAGATGCCAGCTTTAAGTTGGGGCGTGAATGCGGATTAGGGTAAGTAGCAAGTAGATCTAGACGTCCAGAGTCCACCCACCCAGATCTACGGCTGAGGCCTCATTCCGGAACCCCCTTTCCGTTCT
>ML833754.1:0-18222 GCA_009831015.1 Picea engelmannii
AGTTAATGGGCGAGAGTTTCTCATACCCGCAATGTGGGATCCGACTACCAGATCTTGCAAGGTTTTAGTATAACTACTTTTTTGTACCTGTCCTAATTCCATCTTGTCCTAATACGTCTAGGCGCAGTGGATGCATAATATGTCAGGTCGATAGATGCTTCTTGTATATATATATTCTTTATTCTTTATTAATAATTATTCATCGATTCTATTCTTCTTGAATATATATTCTTTATTAATATAATTATTCATCGATTCAATAGAACTCTCTGTAAACGCACATCCCACACTTGCCTCAGCCAAGCAGCATGGCATTCAATTGAAACATTTTATAAGGATTAAAAATAACATTTTTGATCAATTTTTTTTTATTTAGACGACTATTTCGATAAGAACATTTACAACGATTATATTGTTTTTAATCCCTCTTAAAGAAATATGAGGGAATCTTTTCAGCTTCCATACAAGAATACGGAGGGGCTAAGGGCTATTGATATTGTTAGTAATAGCACAGCAGCAAAGTCGGCTGGTGAACGCCGATAGCGCACGCAGTTAAAATTAGTTAAAACCCTACCCAGGCTCATGAAAAAAATTAAAAGAACCTCACGCATGGTGTTAAAACCCCGCGTACGCAGTTAAAACTAGGAACAGGAACGGGAAAAAAATAAAAGAAACCCTGTCCACTCATAAGAAAAAAAAATAAAAGAATGCAAAAAAATAAAAGAAACCCTGTCCACTCATAGGAAAAAAATAAAAAAAATAAAAGAATGTAGCAGTTAAAACCCCATGTTACAGTAAATAATGGATCATTACGTTTGTAAATTTGACAATATAGATTTTCACAGATATTAATTTTTGTTAATCATCTAATTATGGCCTGGCTTAACAGTAATTTTTTAATATGAGTAGGTAAATATGAAAAAGTAAACAAGTTAACTGATGCATTCTTAAATGCAAATAAGTTATGAATAATGAATCAAATTAAGTTTTTAGATTAAAAGATAATTAATTGTGCACATTGTCAATAGATGTAGACATATGGGCATAATTATTGAGTTCCAAAAAATATTAATAAATCATAGTAGTTTTAGGTTTTTTCAAAATTTTAGGTTCTTTTGTAGAATGAAAAGAACTTGTAAAATTATGAAGTAATTTTGAACGCTTATTTTTTTTTTTTTTTTTTTTTTTCTATTATAAGTATTTTGACTTTGCTAAAAATTTGGATGATTTATATTATATCTATTTTTACATGAAATATGAATATTATAAAATTATCAATTTATTTAAGGTAATATTTTTTTTTTCTTTTATGTTTTAGTGTAACCAATAATTATATTAATATTATATAATTATGTGAGTGGATGTTAATTATCATCATATTGAGAGCAATTTATTGTTATAATAATTTTTTCTTCAATGATATCATATTGGATTATTTCATCATATTTGGAATTATTAAAGGTGTTATGAATTATTAAAGTTGTTATGATGCTTACTTCATCATTTTAAGGATTGTAATTTGTTGTTTTAGATAATTGTTTTATCTTGAGGTCATAATAATTGTGTTTTTTCTTTTTTAAAATTTTAAAGACTATTTTTATGTTGCTTTTTAAGAGAAGAAGAATATTTTTATAGGAAGACCAATGAGATAAAAGTTGTCTTTGGATTCATGATCATATCAATGTCTTTACAACATCTCTAGAAAGAGAGAACCACAACTTTTCTTAGAGTTGAAAGTGTAGATCCCACCCAATGGTGATAATTTTGTTGAATCTTTCCATAAGAATGATTCATACTTTTCCCTTCGGTAGCCCATGAAAACTTGATTTAGATAAGATGTCACCACATCTCCATCATTAAAAAAAAAATACAAAAAAAAATCTGCAATGGAATGTAGTGTGTTTGCCACATATCCATGGTCAAAGAAAACTCTACAGTAGAAGAACAATGTGTTATTGGCATGTTCTTGATCATAATTACTTTACAATACAAGTGAATGCGTTTCTAGTCCATAGGTTATGCCTATCAATGTGTTCTTCACATGATGTCTATCTTAGATCTCTACTTTGAAACACAATTTGGATAGAAAAACCTTTCCATAAATCAACAAAAATACAAATTCAAATATATCATTGGAAAATAATTACTAGTTTTTGGAACTACTCTAGTAAAAAAAATACAAATTCAAATATATCATTGGAAAATAATTACTAGTTTTTGGAACTACTCTAGTAAACTTGTCCAAAGTATTACCAATAAATTTTAAACTTGGATAACCCTAGTATTCTAAGAGATGACTATGCAACCTAACCTATATCAAGATCATTGATATAAATTTTGTATATAAGTTTTAAAGGTAGAGTGTCATGTCCTCATAAAGAGGCCATATCTTTCATGGAATAGGGTCCTTCACTATTAACTTTTACTTTTTCCATCTAAATCACAAACTTTAAGTTTGATTAAAAAACCTTTCACGATTAGAAATATAACCACTATATATTTTGAGAAAAATCTTAAATCTTCTTATACAATTTTGAAGATTTTTCAATGAAGATCATATGTCATTAAAATTGTAAGTGGTGCATGTACTAGAAATACACCTCCTTTTCATTAAATAGGGCTAAGTCAAACTTTAACATTGACACCATTATTATCCTTTCCACACAAAAGGGAGGAGTAAGGACACAATCATTATTTATATACAAAATATACAAAAAAATTACGAAAGAATTTTACAAATTTAATTTTATTTTCCAATATTAAAAATATTGCCCTAGTTGATAAGAAAAAAAGAAGACACAATTTCTCCTAAAATTTTCATATAGATTTTATTCAAAATAAATTTAACACACACATAGAGCAAGTTTTAGTGAAAATGAATTTTAAAGTTTTTTCATTTACAAAATTTCTTTGTAGTGGTGGCAGGGGAGGTCTTTAAGAAAATTGATTTGCACTAAATCATCATTAGTTCACTAATGCACTTATTACAACAATGCATTGATGCTCCATGACACATGCACACTACAGGGTAAACACAAACGACACCTTCCATACAATAATGTGCTTTGTGGACTATAAGGCACAATTGAGAGATAATAAGTTGAATGATGCGTGGACTTTTATATGATGCAACGTAAACTTTGCATTACATCACTTAAACCACATTAGTTCCAATGCCGACAATTTTCATTTAATATCATTCATATGTTAATGTCTAGTACAATGCAAGTATTATTATATGGTGTATCAAGCTACTTTTTTATCTAACGAGTTGCACTTGTCGATGCATCAAACAACCTTCACTTGAGTATACCCCTAAAGTAATAAATGTTATGGTTCAAAGTTTTCATGATGACATGTTGCGATGACAATTACCTATGAGAGTAGAGACTAAACTTTGGAGACAAATGATTCAATGCCTAAGATCAACTCATGATGATGAGTTCAATTATACTATCCAACATATTTGGCACAAATATTTTACATTGATAGAGAAACCATTAGATGGAAGAAATTTTAACTAAAAGTACTTGGTTTTGATGGTTCTTACAAAGACATTGATACTCCTCAAGAAAAAGATGAAAAGAAAAAGTTGTGGCAAGAGAAAAATATCTCTATATTGTAGATATAGTTTATTTATACCTTTAGTGAAGAGAAAAAGATACTCAAATGAATGAGTACAAATAATGAAGTTGTAAATAAGATTCAAGTAATCTCATTGTTTACTATTTTAAAACAAAGAATATATGATAAATTTATTAGTTTTGATTTTTTCTTAAATGAATGGAGCTACATATCAAAAAAAAATGAAAATTACATTAAAACAACCAAGCTTATCATACATGGAATAATACCTTTTTAATAACCATTCTTCATTTATGTGGTGCAAAGATAGATATTTAATATGTTTTTAATGCATATGTTCGAGCATCATATTATAGCTTATACATGACCATGGTTGACAAATAAATGACAAATGCATTCAAGAGAATACATAAAGAACATGCGAGAATATCATTAATGTTGTTGTTTTTTTCAAAAGATACTAATACTCATAAACACAATACTTAATCTCCAACTTATGTCACACAATGCACATAGTATTGTCTTTTCCATTGAATTTCAATTCAAGAAAATGTGTCTTTATAAACATAACACACACATAGACTTAGTGAGTGCATATTCTTCCTTAAACCTTGGTTCCTTCTAAAACTAGAACCTAGCAATTCAAAAAATGTGATATTCTATCTCTGAGTGATTACTATATTGAAATACAAGATAAAATCAAGCATATTTTCCTTGTAGAATTTTTATCAAAATACCAAAATTTGAGAAGCTTATTTCAAAATGACAAAAACCACATGTAATAAATATATGAATTATGAAAATTATGTTAGAATAAAATATAGAAATGTAGTTTTCACGTAGGTGTCAATTTCCCTAGATGATTCACCAAACTCAAATCCCTTATTCTAGGAATCTATTAAACTAGAATTCCTTTATAAATTGTAATTTGTTTCAAGAAAATAATTAGAGTGAGTGTGAGAATTCTATCTCACTTGTGTGTTTTGTGATCTCTGATTTGGTATCAGAGATGGAGAGGGCGTGATATGTCTGTCAGTGAAAGTGAAACATAGAGGAGCACATACGTAGAAGAGAAAAGGAGCATGCACAATCTGATATGAGTTGGGCACGTTTCTGATTAGCGTTGTTGTTGTTGAAGAGAACGTTGAAGGAGTTTTTCACTATAAGAGAGTTGTCCACAGTAAGTGAATAATCAATGTTTTATGTTGTGAGGGCGTGAAGCAGTGAAGAATGTTGGTCGAGTCACGATACACGCACATCCAGAGAAATGATTTTCCTTCAAAGGATATGATCAAATTCAAATCCGGTCTGAATTAAATACTTTAAATACTTGTAAAGTTGAGGATATATATATATATATATATATATGAGAATTTTCATATGGAAGAAATTTTAGTGGAAATATCATAGATCTGTGACCTTGTGCCACCACATAAATAGAAATTTTCCCATAGGAAAAGTGTGATCAACAAGGAAGTAAGCGGATGCAGAGAGGAAAGTAATTGGAAAGTGATAGAGGAACTTGTGAACATAGACACAATTTGTTGGAAAATAAAGAGTCACAGATCTGTGAGATCTATGAGTTTTGGTAGCAAAACATTTGAAAGTGCCCATCAATTGAAAGATCATGTCCATATTGTAGGAAGTTTGCAACAAAGATTTGACTATGCGATGTATTGTATATGAAGATAAGTGCATATATGTGCTTCTCGTGGTAGATTGTTTATTGAATTGTTGGACATTGTTTTTTGACATATTTTTTAACAACAGTGCAGGTTGGGTGGAGAAGCCACACATGTCACTGATGGTCAGCAGGAGAAAAATTTAAAAAGAAGTTGCACTAACTATGAAAGAGATTCAAGTATAAGTCAAGCAACTATTTGATGTCACTTCCTGTAAGGTAATTTTGTTTGTAGAAATTTATTGTTCAAAACACAGTTGTGTTGAGTTTATAAAATGGAAAATCCATTGTGTGATTCATATATGAACAAATCAACTAACTTAGACGGGAAACATTTCATGAATTGGAAGTTTAAGATGTTGACTTTGATGGAAACATACAATGTTTGGACAATTATATCTAGACAAGAATCCAAACTTGCAGCCCCTGCAAACACGATGGATTGGGAGAAAAGAGAGAGCAAGGAAAAAGTGCTCTTGAGAATATCTGTCAAGGACACCATTATTCCACACATTAGGGAGTGTAATACATCTAAGAAAAATCGGGACACACTCAAAGGTTTGTATGAAACAACTAATTATAATTGAGTATTGTTTTTAAAGAGCAAATTACTCCCAATTAAAATGGAGGAAACCGAAAATATCAGTAACTTTCTAGAATTAAAGAGCTTAAAGATAAGCTTAGTGATATTGGTGAGAATATTTCAAGCACAGATCTAGTAACTGTAACTTTGAATTGTATGTTATATGAATATCAAATTTTTATTACCCGTCTCATAGCTAGAGAGAAAGCACCTACTTTTGATGAATTGGAAGGTATTATTTTGCAAGATGAAGAACAAAAAAATAATCTCAACTTTAGGTCTCAGAGTTCATATTTTGTATTGGTTGCCAAAGGGAAACAACCATCCAAAGGAAATCCATAGGAGAGAAATAGGGGAGGAAATCCACATGCAAACTCACCGCAAAGCATGGTGCCACCTGTTATCACTCCAGGAAACTCTCCTAGGCTGTAAGTCAGAGATGCCTGGTAACTAACTCTTTTTGGGAAATGTTTTCTTAATATTTGATATGGTTATGGATCAAGATGAATATCTAGGGACTGGACTGTGTTTTCAAGACTGTCTAGCAATACAAAATCTCACAAGGCCTTCTAGCAATGCGGCCAGACAAGGTTTGATTAAATGGGGGAAGAAAACAACTATTGAACCAGATTATACTTCATACAAACAAGCACAATGGGTTTAATAACCAAGAAAATAACTTATGATTATCAGCTAAAACAATCAACCAGTGAGATGGCAGTCACAAGCAGATTAAATGAGCATCGATAAAGAACTTTCACTCATAAGCTATCAGAGAACAGAGGAGAAAGATATGACAGAACAACTGAAGGAAGATTGCAATTTTCTATAAAATAAGAATAAGTCTTTTGATTACAGTAACAGCATGGTAGCATCCAAAATCAAACCCTTGGTTCCTCTTCTATTCTAATATTTATAGCATTACAAAGTAGTTTTTTGATCCTAAAAACATGGATCAAATCAACTAAAAATAGCAAGTCAAAATCTGTTGCAAAATAAGTGGGATGTTTCCTCAAAATGAGGTTAATCCCAGATCTCTCTCTCTGTTGATTGTTGTTGTGGTGTAGAACAGCCTCCCAAGGCTACATGTTGACTTTCAAATAGAGATTAAGTTGAATTGTTGATGTGGCTAGGTGTCCTGCTTTCTGCCTTAATTAAAAAATGTCCATAACCTTTGAAATAACTTCTTTCTCCATAGTATGCCAAAAATAATTGTTGTGCTGGACTTGATAATTCGTGTGACATTCATTGGAAAAGATCCTGAATCATTTCATATCAAAAATCCCTGACATGTGTAAAAACTCGTTCAATTCTGGACACACAGGCTTTCGGTGGTTGTCTGGGAAGATTTCTGGGTGAGTTATCCACCGAAAGCGCCTCTTTTCAGTGGTTAATGAGCGCACTATGGGCTCGCCTAAACCACCGAACATCAATCTTTGAAGAGTTTCAAAATTGCAAAAATATCTGTCCTGAATCCTCTTTTAACACTCAAACTTTCTTAGATATTGTGGTCTTGATTCGAGCAGATCTACGAATCTTTGCTGACTGTGTAGGGGATTATGTTACATCTATTATAGTTTTAGCTAAATTGGCCAAAGTGTCCAAACCAGTTTGTTTTTCTTCAGATGTTTCAAACTCCTTTAGCTTGAGCCTTAGAATCCTGAGTTGCCTGTATAATTTCATATTTTCTCTAATCAACTCTCTGTTTCTATCTTTGATTTTATCATGTTTTTCTTTAAGAGTTTAATTCTCTTTGAATAGTTCAGCATTTCTCTCTGTGAGGTCTGTGTTTGATTTTTTGATTACCCTCTCCAGGACCTCCATCTCATAGATCTCTCGTAGCAGCGTGTTGATTTTATTCATCTTACCTTTCTTAGGCCTGCTTGAAGAAGCTTCTGCTTCTGATTTCCTGTGTGTTTTTGAAGGCTTTGATGGAGGTATATTTATCTTCAGTTTTGCATCCTGTTTGATCTGCAAGTTGTCCTATGTTTTTTCCATCTCCTGCTCTGAATCGGAGTCACTATAAGGTAAATTGAGAGGGTTTTTTCCTGTGACAGGGTTTCTGTCTTCAAACTTTAATTTCCTCTTGATTCCTCCCTGCTTGTTGGGTGATGTTTTTATAGAATCCCTGGGCATTGAAATCCATTTCCTCCTCCTGTGACTACTCTTGGGAGTAGGATCATTTCTGCTTCTAGACTTCTTTGCTTTTATCTCTGGAGGTCTTTCTGTCTGAAACTCATTCCAGAACAAGAAGAAACCCCAATCTATTTGTTTCCTCTGAAGGGATTTTTTGACAAGGAGGGTAATCAGCCCCTGATGTGATATTCTTCTTATAACTTTAGTGGGCTGAGCTTTTACCTGTTTTTCCATCTTAGTTAGGGTTCTATGAAAGAAGTAAGGTATGTTTAAGTGTTCTCTGCCTGTGAAGTGGTTCAGCAGTTTAAAATGGTAGTACATCACCCTGTTATAGCGCCCTTCACAGGTAATGTATACCAAAATCGCCCCCAGAAGGGTCTTCCACTTCGATTCAAGATAGGACATAGGAATATCCTTCTTCCAAGTCAAAGTTTTATGCACTGGCAACAAATATGATCTGAATTCAACATTTGAGGGTGAAGAGGTTTTAAACCAGCAATCCCCTGTTCTGGATAACCCTGTGTATTCGGCAATAGATGCTTCATCTATAATGAACTCCTCCCTGCCTATTCTAGCAATCCTTCCATCGTATGAGAGGGCAAATGCTTCAGCAACTTGTTGGTGAAAGGTTGTCAATTTTTCACAATATGTGAAAACTACGACCTGTTTAAAACACTCTGCGACCTCTGGATGCTCTTCAAAATACCACATGCCATCCACTTCTGACCTCAAAGCAGGACTTACTTTTGACATGGCTCAATGCTAACTGTGTCTGAAACTGTGGGCAACAAGGTGTTTGGGAAACAACGGTTCTGGGAACTAGGGATACAGTCGATATCACTTATGAACAAACGGTGAAATCATTTGACAGAGCATAGGATTGATAAATTCACTAAAATACCGACCCACATTCGAATGACAGTCTGACTGTGGAAAGCCGAAACTTCAAATTTTCGGGGGCAATTGTATTTATGAAACTTTGAAAGGAAATAGCTTCCAGTCTTACCTGATGACCCGATCAGATTTCCTTGACTCGAGATGCTGGCTGAACTCGGAGACACCTTGCCAATCGCCCGAGAAAGCGGGATCATGATTTTGAAAACACGATTTGCTGATAAAATCGCGTGCTTGTAGTTATCTTCAGCGATCCTCGGGCTTCATTATAACACATTGAGTTTTCAAATGAAAGAATGACCTGGTAATGATGATTGATGTATCTGCCACTGAAAAGGAGGGAAGCTCCGTGCAATCGTATCTGGCGATCACCGCTCTGCGTAGATTTGAAATGATCAATGCAATGGATAAGACACAGGTGCTTCGAATCTTTCGGATGGACGCCATGAACTTGCATCATCTCCCGCGTGGTGAGATTTCAGCGGTTGCATTTCTAATCATTGCGCCGATTTTTGACATCTGGCTCGTGCGAAAGCACGAGCTTTCGTTTTTCCCATTCACAGACTTTCGGTGGTTACTTGCCTCCTGCTTTCACCTTTTATCTGCCGAAAATGAAAACTTTCGGTGGTTAATGAGCTCAGTGGAGGCTCGCCTAAACCACCGAAACCTGATATTTTTCCATTTATTTAACCGAACCAAAATCAACATTGCTTTTGAGATTATTTTGGAATGACAAATTCTCTAACTTATTTACAGAAATTTAGAGCTCAACCTATCAACTAAAAATCAAATAAAATCCACTGATTTATTTGAGGAGTTAACACCACCAAGAAGAGATACCGATGTAAAGAGGAATGATGGATGCTTCTATTTTGGTAAGTTTGGTCACATTGCTAAGGACTATAGGAAGAGGAAATTTGATGAGTCCAAATATAAAAGGAATATAGGAAACTTTGTTGATAATGATTTCATAGTAAGAGATGATTTCAAAAATATCAATTTTTTTATTTTCAATGTTTCTTTCACCAAGAAAAACTAATGATTCTTATGCATGATTTATTGATTTTGGTGCTTCAATTCATATGTGATGCAATAGGGATTGGTTTGAAACTTATCGTGAGATCAATAATGGTTCTAATATCAATCTAGGAGATGATGGATCACATCAAATTAAAGGTTATGGAGATATTTGTGTGACATTGCCTAATGGTCAAGAGAAACAAATCCAGAATGTGATGTATGTTCCTGGAATTAAGAAGAATTTAATTCCAGTTTCCACTATTGCAGATCAAAATTTAAAAGATTAATTTGTTAATTCGAAGTGTTTTGTGAAGGATATACAGGATCGCTAAAAGGTTGTAGAAACAAGGGTTAGAGTTGGAGAATTATACAAGCTTTATGTCACAAGGAAGAATCATCAAGCATTGACATCAACAACTATGTCACAGGAAGACTTATGGCATGAAAGGTATGGTCATATTAATCATAATGATTTGATGTTATTTCCTAAGAAAGAAATGGTGGAGGGTCTTTCAAATATTAATAATGAACATACTGCATGTGAGGGATGTGCACTAGGTAAACATAATAGGGAAGAGTTTCCTACACATACAGATCATAGGAAATGAGAAATTCTTGAGCTAGTACATGCCGATGTGTGTGGTCCTATGCAAACAAGGTATCTTGATGGAGCATATTGTTTCTTTATCTTTATTTATTATAGAACTAGATATACTTGGGTCTATTTTATCATAAAGAAAAGTGATGCTTTTGAGTATTTTAAAGAATTTAAGAATTTGGCGGAAAAGACAACAGGAAGGTATATCAAGATTCTTTGATTAGATCAAGGAGGAGAATACACATCATGGAATTTCTTCAAATATTGCAAAGAAAATGGAATAAAACAACAGTTTACAGTGTCGCATACTCCTTATCATAATGGAGTGGATGAGAGGAACAAAAAAACTTTGGTTGAGTGTGCTCGAAGCATGATAAAAGGAAAAAATCTTTCTATTTTTTGGGGGGCTGAAGCAATTGGTATTGTTGTATATCTAAAAAATAGAAGTTCTACAAAGAGTTTAGAGCACAAAACACCTTTTGAATAATTTTATGGCTTTAAACCAATAATAAGTCATCTAAGATTTTTTGGAAGTAAAGCATTTTCTCATGATCCTAAAGAATACAGGAGAAACATTGATGCAAAGAAAATCATATGCATTTTTATTGGTTAATGCACTAATCAAAAAACATATAAAATGTATTATCTCAACACTCATTATTTTTTTGCAAGAAAAGATGTATTATTTCATGAACATGCAAATGAAGGTCAAAAATAGGATAGTCATGGTGTATGACATCTTCCTAATGAAAATGATGAAAGTCTCAAAGAAGAAGAAGATGTTGAATAGGTTCAAGATGAAGATTTAAGAATCATGAACACTTCAAGTAGCTATAGTTCACCAAGAATGGGTGAAGGAACTCCATAGAGAAGAAGAAGAGGTGAAGGAACTCCACAAAGAAGTGTACCACCAAGGAGATCAACACGACAAACTCATACACCTGTCAGGTATAAAGACTATGCCTTAATGACTCAAGTTATGAATGTATTGGAGCCTTTAAATTTTGAGCAAGCTAAAGACCATAGAGTATGGATGGACACCATGAAAGAAGAATATGATTCTATCATGAAAGAAGAATATGATTCTACAGGGTTACATAGTCAACAATCCAGGGCAACAGTGCCCATGGATACTCTAAACGAAGAGAACTTCTAAGTGCTCACATATTTTGTTAATGAATCTACAACATTCTAAGTGTCTACCTTCATCAACAACACTTTCTTTTCTTCAACCAGGTCCCTCACAAAGTGATATTGAATATCAATATGCTTTGTCTTTGAATGATAAGTCGGGTTCTTCACCAGAAAATTTGCACTATGACTGTCACAATCTATCCTTACAACTTTTTGTACCAACCCAATACCTAAACACAATATTTGTAACCATAAAGCTTCCTTACTTGCATGAGTGGTTGTCATGTATTCAGGTTCTGTAGTTGAAAGTGCCACTACAACCCGTCTTTTGCTCATCCAACCTATTGCTCCTCCAAACAGATTAAACACATACCCTCTTGTAGATCTCCTATGATCCAGATCTCCATCCTAGTCTACATCCACAAAGACATGTATGTCCAACACTCTGTCCAATCCTGGTCTTCCTTGGTAGCACAATCCATAGCTAACAGTTCCATGTAAATACCTGAAAACCCTTTTTACTGTTGTCCAATGCTCCTTCCTTGGTTTTGACATATACCTACTCAAAAATCCCACTGCATGTGTAATGCCCGGTCTAGTTGCATACATCAAACTGCCAACTGCACTCACATATGGAACACGATAAATTTCCTCGTCCTCTTCCTGTGTCTTGGGACATTGATCCACAAATAACTTTACACTAATAGGAATAGGGACCTTGATCGATTTACGTTACTGCATATTAAACCTCTGAAATATTGTCTCGACATATTTTCTCATATTTAACGAGAGTTTCCTCTTTTTCCGATCTCTTTTCATTTCCATGCCCAAAATAAAATTTGAAGCACCGAGATCCTTCATGTCAAATTTAGAGGAAAACTGAGTTTTCACATCCTAGATAATATCCTTGTTGTTTCTTATCAGCAACATGTCATCCACATACAAGACCAAAAAATAATCACCAATAAATTTAAAATACACACAATGATCCTCTTTGCTTCTTGTGAAGCCAACTCCCAACATATAAGTATCAAATTTTTGGTGATTGTTTTAAACCATACACAAACTTTTTCAGCTTGCATACCAGCTCTTTATTTCCCTTCACAACAAAGCCTTCTGGCTGCTTGATATAGATTTCTTCTTCCAGATCCCCATGTAGGAATGTTGTCTTCACAACCATCTGTTCTACATCAAAATCAAATGTAGCAACAACAGATAACATAAATCTTATAGAAGTTAACTTGGCAACATGAGAAAAAATCTCACCAAAATCAATTCCCTCAACCTGGGAATAACCCTTTGATACTAACAGAACTTTGTATTTCTCCACTTTGCCTCCTGGATTCAGCTTCTTTTTAAATACCCATTTGTTGCCAATGAGCTTTCTTCTAGTCATCAACCTGTAATACCCTTTTTTCCCCCAGCTTGTAATTAATCATTAATCATGATCACCGTGATATGGCATGTGAACAATGTAAATGTATTATTTAGATTGTCAATGACTGACTATGGGGGTAAATCCTTGAAGTATTGGCCATGATATCACTAGTTGAATTTGTTAGTCCCGTTTGATGAGATTGGGGGTTCGATACCCACCGATCCCATCAAAATTGTATACCCTTAAGCCACATTGGCCAATTGGAGGGTGCCACATGGTAGCCTTTGATTGGGCCACGTCACCTAACCATACATCTACTCAACATGCCATCTCACTGTCGTACTGCCACCCATCACCTGCCACGTCAACATTGTATTTTTCACGTGTTCGACTGTATAATGACATGTGTCATTCTTCTAGTGATTCCATTTGGCACCTCCTTTTACATGTTTTTCCAAAACTTCATAAAGCCATATCTTTCTCATAAAACGTATGTTTGAGGAATTACATTGTTTTTTTGTGTGTGTGCACTAAAAGGTCATTTACTCATTTGGGAAAATACAGAGAAGTAACTTACATGATAATTTTTTTTTTTTTTGAAGGATTAGTGTGTGATTGTTGGGAGGTATTGATTTAATATAGTTGTATAAGATGCTAACTAACTAAAAGGGATAGAATATGCTAAGTAAAACACTTAAGGATGAATTTGTTGTGAATTAAAAATTTAGAAAGAGTTGCTTATTCTTTAGGTATTTTAACTTTATATGTTACAAGAATCTTCTTCCACTTTTTTTTCCATATCATTAATAATAATATATATATATATATATATATTCACTCTTTTCATTCTCTAATTGTAAAGCATTTTGGAAGATCCAATTTTTTTCATTTTAGAATAAAATTTCACATTATTAATGATTTTTTATACACCATCTAATATTGTTGCACTACAACTTAAGCCAAGTAAATATTAATTTTTTTAATTAAAACTTAATACAGGTTGATTTTTAGTAAACTTTTCACCATCATGTTATACATACTTTGAGTTTTATATTTTCCAAATATGATAATTTGGAATAATAGGTTATGGCTTTTAAAAACTAAGTAAATCCTTTTCTACCAAACTTCCAATAAATAGATTATATTTTGATATTAAACATTTTAAAATATTATACATTAATTTCCTATTTGATAAGAATCTCATTAGAATGAATTTATAGAAAAAAGATAAAATTACATTTTATAACATTGAAGATCATCATAGTTTTGATGACTTGGAAGGTTAGGAAAGTATGTATTGTAGAAAATATTTTTAAATTGGGACCTAATATATATAGAGGGAGGACAATCTAAGAGGAAGTTTTTTTCATTTTCTACCCACCAATATCACAAAGATGATAGATTCTTTCATCACACTGTGTTTTAGAGTCTGTTCTTATTTTAACAATGAAGATTTTCTTCTTTGCACTTCTAAAAAATGAGAGGTAATTTTGATCTTCTAAATTAGGGTTGCCCACCTTCTTATAGTATCTTAATTTCCTTTTATCCATTAATTCTTTATGGCACCACATATTCTCCTTAAATTCAGAAGTGATAATATTTGTAATATTATGGATATTATGCATGATGGATTCTTCTTGTATTCTCCAATGATTTAGCCAAGATTTGACATTGGTTGTTTATCGTGTTCTTGTAAGTTAGGTATCTAATCACAACAATGCTCTCAATGAGGAAATACTTGTTTCTATGAGGAGGATAGGATAGGGTGTATAAGCTTCCCACCCTCAATTTATCCTTTTTTCAATGCTTTAATTCCAATTGAGCTTGTGGTGAATATTGATTCCAAGATTTTTTTGGATTTAATTATCATAACCTTTGTTTTGTCAGTGTTCACACTCATGACCATGCTAGAGCATAAGTCATTAAGATGCTTATAGAAGGAGGAGGATGACTATACTAGCTAGAGTAGGCCAACACAACCTGTCTCCTCAAAAGAATATTTTAATGTATCAATATAGATGCCAAAAAGGATAGGGGATAGGGGACAACCTTGCTCAAGACTCCTATAATGCGATTAATTTCTTCCTAGTAGCCCTAAGTGTTCCTAAACTTGACAATAACTTTCTCATACACTTCAACAAATCTTAACTCAAAAAAACTTTAAGCTCTTCTAACATATTAGAGAGATTAGTCATAACACAATGTCAAAAACTTTTCTAAAATCAAAACAACAAAGGAAATATATATATATATATAACCTTGATTGGAATCATCCCATATATTATTTTTTCTTTATAAAAATGTTACATATATAATATGGAACATTTCTATCATTTTTTTTTTTATAAAAATGGGTTTTCTAACTGTTCTATGAAATGGTTTTTTTTTTTTTTTAAATCACTCCATATAAATTTGCAAGAAATCATTTTTTTTGTTATTTAAAATTCATTTTTGAATGTAAAAATGGATTCAACATACTAAAAAACTCTTGAATCAGTATGATTATACATAAATAATTAGAAAAATCTACAGATCTAACAGTTTCTAACCTGATTTCAGACAAATATCTCTATAAAAATATTCTATGTAACATTTTTATAAAAGAAAAATATGGAACATTGGATGATTCCATTGCACGCTAGCGTTCATGGGTTTTAGGACTGGTAGTAAAAAACATTCACAAAGAACACCATGGCTCCATCAATGCGCGCACTAGCATATATATATAGGGAGGCAGGGATGGAACATTTCCAACTTGGAAGCGTATCCGAATCTTTTATCTTGACTTACTATAATAAGTATGAATGTTATGTGAAAATAAAAAACATAAAAATAAAAAAGAAGCGAATTATGAAGAACGATGGGATATGATTAAGTTGGAAAATGATGAATAAATATGGCCTGGCATGGCATTACCAACTTGCAGTGTTTTGTTGGACACACAACATTACAAGGAGACAGAGAGACGATGTTGTATTGTGTTATCTATGTGACGGCATCGATTAAAATAGTGAAGAGAGCAGAGAAGGTGATACAACTACTTTTAGTTAAACTGACGTTGCTTCCCAGTTTCTTCCTTCCTTCAGTCAAGCAGGTTGTGTATTTTGTGGCCTACAAAGGCCGTCATTGTTGAACGCCACTCTCTGGCCGTTGCACATTTAATAATGAAAATCCACTCTCTTAACGGTAGAGTATGTAGATCTGTATCCACTATAATGTATTTTTTTTTAAATCACATGTTTGTTTGAAGGATAGAGTATATAGATTTTTATCTATAAAAATTCATATTCATATATATTATAGGCATAGCCCTGCCAAGGTGCATTTCGTTTGCTCATTAGCCTACACTGTTCCCAACAACTTCAACTGCACAGTGTGCACCCCACCAGGAGCGCACAAATATCCATGCGAAGACTGAAGGGACTCAACATCTTCAACCACACCACACAACTCATCTGGAACGCATCTGGAACTTTCCAAACCGCTTTACGCGCTAAATATTAATTAATATATGCATGCCAGTATGGCGCCTCTCTCTAAACCGTGTTCTCCCTTATACAACGTGCTCTTATGAGAGTGTTACGCCGAAAGGCGTATACCTATTGGAGATGGGCACAATTAATCATCTTTTAATCTTAAATTATAATTTGATGGCTGCACATTGAAGATGTCGGTATATTCTTAGTCGTCCTCCAAAATCAATGAGTCAAATTTACAGCAGCTAACTCGCGGCTGGTGAACGCCGAAAGGCTTACAGCTGAGGAAATCTGAGGTAGAGGAAACGCGTGGACAGTTGATTAAATCTGTGATAGTATGGAAACGTGGCTTGTCTAATACGTGTAATTTCCAAGAATGAAGTTCAAGGAGTGCCTGCTAAACTGTTAAACGTGATAATTTCAAAAGTTAATTATTTAAACGTGGCAATGTTACAGTAATTTCTTAATATGATTAGGTAAATGTTAAAAAGTAAACAGGTTAACTGATGCATTCATAAATGCAAGGAAGTTATATGCATGCCAGTACGGCGCCTCTCTCTAAACCACGTCCTCCTGTATACAACGTGCTCTCTTATATATCATGAGAGTGGCTAAGTTTGTATAATAAGATACGATTTGCCAAATTTGTTTTTTTTTCACTCAGTAATTGTAATATTCTTATATTGCATTCAGAAATATAATTTATATATTTAAAAATATAATTTAAACAGCAAAAAATAACCGCTTTACCCAAATTTACTACCAAAAAAATCCAAAAAATAAAACGTTTAACCAATACCATTTTTCTCTCCCTCCCAATCAAGTGCCAAACCCATCTTTATATCAAATCATATATCATATCTTCTGCTTACGTAAACCGATTCGGCTCCCCCGTTCATTACATTAAGCAAATTTAAGTGGTTTAATTAGTCCGTCCGGCCGTCAGTTCAAGGGCGTGTTTCAACGATTCAATAAAGCTCTCTCTAAATGCTCATCCCACCTTTCCCTAAGTCAAGCAGCATGGCATTCAATTGAAACATTTCTAAGAATTAAAAATAAAAATAACATTTTCGATCCATTTCTTTAAATGGGGCAACTATGTGAGAAGGAGGAACCAGTGGATTCAAGAAGCAGTCTTAAATACGTCTAGGCGAAGTGGAATCAACATTTATTAAATCGATCGATGGATGCTTCTGCTTCTTATTAAGAGGATCGATTTTTATTTTTATTTTGTAATTTTTTTTATTAATATTTTTTATTATTATTATTGATGGTTTTTTTTAGTATAATTATTAATTTTATTGAGTCATTTAATATTTTATCACATTTTATTTTTCAACATTTCTTTCATATTGAGTTGTAAAGCATTTTCACATTTCCCCTATAGTGGGTTGTAGAACATCTCACTACTATGAATGCAATTATCAATTTATCTTATCTAGAACATATATAATTTAAAACACATTTTTTCTATTTTGTTTTAGGTTTTGGTGTAACAAATAATTATATTGACAGAGCCATTTAATTTTATAACATTTTTTTCTTATATGATATCATATTGGCTTCCTTTATCATATTTGAAATTATTGAATTAGAATTTTAAGGATGATTGAATTTGTTGTTTTAGATAATTGCTTTACCTTGGGGTCATAATAATTGTGTCCCTTTGTTCTTTTTTTCAAAGATTATTTTCATGTTTTTTCTTCTCCTTTGGAGAAGAGGTGGTTTTTTTTTTTT